>WYDI02141536.1:0-150068 GCA_009867235.2 Psittacus erithacus | reverse complement strand
AAAGTTGGGGCTGTTCAGCCTGGAGAAGAGAAGGCTGCGTGGAGACCTCATAGCAGCCTTCCAGTATCTGAAGGGAGGCTATAAAGATGCGGGGGATGGACTCTTCATTAGGGACTGTAGTGATAGTTCAAGGGGTAACGGGTTCAAACTTAAATAGGGGAAGTTTAAATTGGATATAAGGAGGAAGTTGTACTGTAAGGGTGGTGAGGCACTGGAATGGGTTCCCCTCCATCCCTGGCGGTGTTCAAGGCCAGGTTGGATAGAGCCTTTGGTGACATGGTTTAGTGTGAAGTGTCCCTGCCCATGTCAAGGGGCTTGAACGAGATGATTTTAAGGTCCTTTCCAACCCTAACTATTCTATGATTCTGTGATTTGTTTGGTTGCTTGGTTTTTGGTTGTTTTTTGTTTTTTCAAAGGGCAGTTGTGACTTCTGTCTGGTTACAAATCTGTAGGTCATGGGGCTTTCAAAAATCAATACTGATAACATTTTCTGATAAAAATCCTGAGATAGACTAACACCGTATCTTCAGTAATCCTTGTTACGTTCCAGTCAGGTACCTTTTCTGTGGAGTGAAAAAAGAATCTACTTCCTTTCTGGAGGAGGTAAGAATGTGGGCAAAAAGCCAAAGCATCTTCAGAAAGATTTCCACATCTGTCAGATGTGACTTCAGGACAAAATGATCTCATAGAATCTTTCTCAGTATCAAAATAAATGGCAGATTATACTAATCTTTTACTCAACTTGCAGAGCTGAAAAGTCAATATTAGTCATGCAACATCGGTCCTCTTAAAAGGCAGTGGTTGTGTTTAACCTGTTGGCTTTACATGGTTCTGCAGTGAATAACCTTGTATTATTTTTAACCATGTCCTTAAGCAGAGCCCACTGAAGCCAAGCATAACAGTTCTTATTACTTACAGGGGCTTGGATCTATCAGTTATCTAAATATGGCTTTTTATTGTTATAAAGCAGTAAATCTTTTGCTCTAATACATTTTTAAGTGTTACTCTTGAAATAGTTATTTATTCACTAAAGCTTGTTTATAGCAGATTAGAATGTTGCCAGATTTGCATTGATAGGTCTTAATTTCATAAATATCACAGATCTTCAAAATTAAACATGATTTCAAACTATTTTACCTCCTCAGATACTGTCTGTGGTTGTATATTAAAAGCCCTTACATATATTACATAGTCTTCTTTCATACAGTAGTTGTTCTGTCTTCCATGCCAGATTTGTGGTATAAAAAAGCATATTGTGCTTATTCTATTTTTTTTTAATCCATGAAGCTGAGCCGATTCTACCTTTTTTTTTCACATGAACCCCAAATAGAAGTTGAGCTGCAGGTGGGAGTATGATGTGAATTGCTTCTGTGTAATTAATGTAGCTATGATTTTATGATAATAAAAAGAGAAGTCCTGCCTGGTACTGCAAACAAGATTCTACATGCTTGGAGTTTAAAGCAAATGACAGCTGTTGGCTCTTGTAGTGTAAACTTCAGGGTTTTTTCTGTGATTTCGTCCAAACTGCCAGTTTCTGCATTCAGTGCAAGATGAGCAAAGTTATGTGAATGTCCAGTCCTTGGTTTGAAAATAGAGGTGACTTTATTTGGACTATTTACCTGAAAGAAGAGCATGGACTTCTTAGTATTTCCAGACACTGGTGGATGAGTTTATGAACAGATTTTGCAGGGTTATCTGAGAGTGTATTCTGGCATTTGTAGCTGCTGCAACACAGTTCTTTGTCTTTAGTAAGTTCACTGAAGTTTAGAAGGAATATTTGCGGCTAGAAAATTCAATCTTTTCCTTATTTTCCTTTTGAATTACATTGTCATTTTAGATAATTAGTAGATGTTACTATGTAGGTATTTACTTTTTATAGAAGGATGAAATCATATTTCATGTAACTCGGCAAATAGCAGCAAGTCTGGGGTTCACCTGTATCGTTTCAAGTACATTCATATGAAGTTTTGGGGTTACAGAAGCAGTGCCGTAGTACAAAGGGTTGCCATTAGCATTAACAGTGAAACACTTTGTTGATACTGTCACTTGCAAAGCTAATCCAACCTGACACCACCTTGTGTCATATTTAATTACTCTCAAGTTTAGCAGCAACTGTTATCAAAGCCCCAAGGTTAAAATGCAGACTAATTCAGTGTTTTTTATGTTGCAAATAAATGCTGAGAGATTCTGTAGAATTTCAGATTTTGTTTGTAGCTGAGCAAAACATAAGACTTTGTACATCAGTGCACCTAAATCTTGTTTGTGCCTTAGTTGTGAGTGTGGTTGCAACTGGCAGAAGCAAGGGGCACATCCAAAGCAGCAGCAGCTGACAGACTGCAGAATGTCAGACCTGGAAGTTCTGCAGAACATGGCTGCTGCTTATTACTGTGTCACTGAAGCACACCCAGGGGGAAATGTTACCTTGAAAGCACTTTTTCCCCATCATTTTAACTGGGATTGGCAGGAGAAAAAAAATATTTTTAAGAGTAGAGGTGGGCAGAGGATTTTGTTAAGTATAACTTCAGTTTTAGTTGATAGAAGTGTGCTAGCTTTGATTGTGGTGATTTTAATAAAGACAGAGACTAGTCTTTATATTTCATGTCTGTTTCCCTTTAAAAAACTAACCTGAAAAGTGCAGCTGTGAAAGATGTTTGTTTTGGGCAATTAGGAGGTTTACTCTCTATTGCTTCAGAGTAGTTAGTTCAGATTCTGAGTTTTCAGGATTTTTGGATATGAGAAGGCAAGTAGTACATGCAGAGCCCCACTCCTTCTGGAGTTACTGCTTCAGTAGTGCGTGCAAACAGAGGCCAACCAGCTCTCGTGTGCATAGAAAACATGCTTTGACATCTAGTAGCTATGATAATGGAGAAGAAAACTATCTGTTACAGATGAAATTAAGATTGATCCAAAGTAACTATAACATTAGAATTTTATTTATTTATTTTTTAATGGAAGATTTCTGTTGATGGGAAAGACAAACTAAAATCTTGTTCAGAAGCAAGTTCAATGGGAAAAAATAGTTTTGAATTTCACCAGAAAGATATCCAGAACTATCCCGCTTGCATCTTCCTAATTCTTCAGTTTTTCCATTAGATTGCTCTGTTTCTTACATGAGTTAGTGACAGGCTCTCCACAGAAATTACTAGTGTTAATGACAGGATGTGAAGTTTCCAGCAGCTCGCAAGACATGACAGTGGTCTCTCAGGAGGCAACCTAATTAGAGTGGTCCTTCTCCTCAAGACAGAAGCCCTCTTCACTCCCACCAAATTAAATCAAGCCTGAATTTTTTACAGGTCACTTGTGGCATCTCAGCAGGTTGGTTCAGTGCCTTCCTCTGAGCTAACCCAGAGGAAATGATCAGCAACTTCTAGTATGAGAACATGTGCGCTTGAAGATGCATCTCTTATTTGCTTCTCTCAATAGCACAATCATTTGTATGCTGTTGTCCAACAATTGCAGGTTTCTAGGCCTCTGCTACAATTCTGTGTAAAAATATTAGTAGCTGGTTTTCAATACACAGAACTAATTTTACGAATTTTACATTTAAAATGCTTTGTTCTGTATTTCATTCTACTTAGGTTTTGGTTTTGTTTTTTGTTTGTTTTTTTTTTTTTTTTGTTTTCTTTTTTTGTTTAGTAGTTTTCATTGTAGTTTGCCATAGAAAGAAAATCTGTTACAGTGCATGAGAGAAATCTTCAGTGAAGAAATTGTGCAACAGAAAAAAATAGGGTAATGGAAGCCACGTCTGGACATGAAAAGGAAAGAACAAAAGAAAGAAGTCTAGAACATACTGTGAATAGCTCTTGAGTCTGGCTTCTAGCAGTGAGCAATAAGATGTGTTCAGTTTGCTATTGAGCAACTATTAATCTATTCTGCAGTGCTGCTCAGAAGCTGAAATATGCCTTGGAAAGATGTAAAGGAATATGAAGTCAAAGGAGACAATCCTTTAGGACAGTCTTGGAGTTGTGGATTATGTGAGAACTGGAAGTAGCTTGAAGTTAGTGTAAGATTCAGATGCTCAGGATTCTTTTACATGCATGGTCCTGTGTCTAGATATACTATAAGCTAGCCCTAGAAAACGTTCCAGTTTACTTTGTTGAAGTATTTTTATCACTGCTTGGTTTAAAACACAATAGCTTAACCAAAGTAAGATACGATTTTGGTCTTTTTTCTTTATTTGGAAAATAATGACTTAAAAATTTCTTCCTGCTTGTAGGAAATATTTATTACTAAGATAACCTGTTTCTGAAACACACTGAAGTATGCACAACAAATAATTTCTGTAATAGGCTAAACTAGCTTTGCTTTGATGTCATATTTTCCCTTAGGGAAAATAATGAAAAGACTAATGTATGCATATTCACTGAAACTGTCGGAATACATAGTTCCTCTGTGAGTTTGCTGTGCTTTAAAATAATCTCAAGATCACAGCTTTGCATTAGAAAAAGTTCTTCCTGTGTTTATCCATGTGTTCTTAAACTGCAGGTTTATATCCTGGGAAGTATTTTGCTGTGCTGATGTTTCTGTGTTAAATTGTTTTTAAATACTGGACATCTCAAGGCTGACTGCTGATGCTGAATACAGCTGGTAGGGAAAAACTATTAGAACAAGTTGATGCTGCAGAGCATTAAGTGGTATAATTTTATTTACTTCTGCATCTTCAGATTGTATGATGAAAGTGAATTTTTAAAACACGAAGAAAGCTCAGCTTTTTTTAGGATCATATATGTTAGAATAGTCAGGGATTTATGCAAGGTGAGGCAGAACTGACTTGTAGTTTTGGCAAACTTTGAATAGCTTCATGTATGCAACAAGGAGACAACCATAGGCACCATACTTCAACTAGACATGAAAGAAGGATATTTGAAGGGGGTGATTTTTCTTTTTAATTAGACTTCATCTGAGGGAAAAAAAGCAGACAGACAGCTGTAGCAGTTCTGCATAGTTCATGGCTTCAAAGCTCCAGATTTAGATCACTTGATGTTTCAAGGGATCAGTTCTGAGAATTCTCCACAAATTGTAGATTTCAGAACCTTATTTTGTAGTTCAGTGTCCATGGTGATTCATAGAATCATAGAATGATTTGAGTTGGAAGTGATCTTAAAGACTGTCTAGTTTCAACCACCTGGCCATGGTCAGGGACTCCTTCCACTAGACCAGGTTGCTCAAAGCTCTCTCCAGCCTGGCCTTGAACACTTTAGGATTGAGGCATCCACAGCTTCTCTGGGAAGTTAAGTATTAGAAATTATTTCCAAATTAAATCTATGGAAATGAATAAAGCTCGTAATATGAAGAGATATAATTCATTACATTTCTTTAACTGTTGTAAGAGCAAGCAAGATAAAATGTCTGAGTTTAATCTTAGATTTATCAAGGCCAATAAAATTAGGATTTTTTACATTATAGTGTTAATAAAGCCAAAATTTAAATGGTTATCTTAAACATTTATTATGACCGCTGTATCTATTAGATGAAGTCCATTAATTTAAAGTGCCAACTATGTAAGATAAAAAAGTGTGGACACTTCTAAGAAATAAACCAAACTAAAGTTCCCTTAATCACGGACTTGCAATGCATAAACTGCAAATTAAATTTTGATCTGAAACAGTAGTAATTACAAGAATCTCTGTTTTCATTTACCAGTTGCACAGTATTAATTCCTCTTGAAACCTGAGGAAATAATTGTCTCTAGTAAAAGGGAAGCCACTTATTTTAAAAGCTATAGCATTGTAGATTATCCTGTCTACTGCATTCCACTAAATTTGCATTTTTAGTATGCATAGTTTGTTTTGATGTTCAGCCATACAGTTCGTATGTAAGAGAAAGGTCCTCTTTCTCTAGAAGATTTTTTTGAGCATCATGTATGTTTGTTTTCAATGGCAAACTATGTCTTACTGAAAGGATTGGAATAAACCTGAATTCCCAAGTAGCCTAGAATTGCAAAATGCACCCATCCTTGAACATACCTCAGGTGTCTCTTTTATACGCTTTATTCTTTAACAGAAGAGCTCACCGCTGTAATAAATACAGCTAGGAGGTCCTCTGGATGAGAGGGCTGTTCTGCCTTTTTATTTTAACTATGCACTTAAGATGTGTTTTGGTCACAGACAGGGAACCTGAAATAAGAACATGCCTGAACTGCCAGAGCTTTACAAGTAACGTGGACATGAATGTGCATTGCCATGTGGAGGCTCATGGTCCTAACGACCAACCAATAAGAATGGGGTGCCACACATTTTGTCACACATCTGATGGAATAGTTACACACTGTTTCCTCTTTTATCAGATGTCTGACGATGCAAACTTCCTCTAAGTGGCAAATAGATTAAGAAAATCTCTTCCACAGCCTCACCTTTTTGTTGTGTTTTGATCCCAGGTTCAGCATGTCTTCTTAAGTTTTCTGTTTGGGTTACTATCTGAAAGAGTTTGTAAGCTCCATTCTGTCTGTCTGTTACCTAGCAAAGTCTCCAGTTTTGATGACTGTGGCTCCTAAACAGAATGGCAGTGGAAGTGCATCATGTTAATGTTATTCTACCACTACTGATAAGTGTTAATTAGAGCTGTAATTTACTTAGTATCTGTTTGAAATATTTAGGATACTAAAAGCTATGCTGTTTGCGTAATCTGTCATTTAATTCACTTTCTGAGGCAGAAAACTGTTCACAGCAAGATTTGTAGTAGTTCCAGAGTGCACTAAATTTTTTACAAGAAAAATAATCTTATTTCATTAAGCAAAACTAGCTTTTCCCCAGAATGGATTTAGATATCCACACTTACTAAATAAAAATCATAGTTTTTAATTATGGTTATTGGGTGGAATGCATTTTTTTTCAATCTGATGGTTTTGCCAATAGCCATATTTTATACTTGGTGTTTTTACGTAATCTTTTGATGGAAATAGAGGGTTTTCCATAAAATGTAGTTAATAACAGAAGTTGTGCTTTGTCAGATAGTACTTTAGAGTTCTTTTTGACATTCTGCTACTTTTCAGTAGCACTTATTCTGTGTTTTCTTTCTTCTTGATAAAAAGAGTGAAACTTAATAACCTGACCCTTTCTAACCAATACTATGTTATTAATATGTTATCTTTTATGTGTGTGGTATTCTCAGGCATTGAGTAGATACCCTAGCAAGTTGATAATCAGTTGTGTATGGCCAAACAGACCCTTGGAATTATGTATGTTTGGCTTTTATTTTTAATGACAATTATTTGAGTACCAGAATTGAGTAGTAAAGCTCCCGAAGTCTCCACTGGGTTCAATATTTTGCCCACATGACATTGTTTTGAAGCTTTACTGAAAAAGTAGCTGAGCTGTAAATGTGCGCTAGCATAAATTATACAGTTGAACCAATCCTGTGGGATCTAGAGGTTAAATTATTAGAGTATCAGGACAGAAGGCTCCTTTTTTTGCAGGTTTGTAAAATAACTCATGATTAGGACTGCCTTGCACTAGTGTAATGCCAATAAAATAGGCATTACTTTTTAGTATGAGGCTAAATAACCATAGCATTGAAGACAGATTTTTTGTTTCTGACATCAAATTTTTCTTGTTACAGAAAAAAATTATCTGTTATTTACACAAGTCTTTTCCTCAGCCATAGCTTCCACTTAAAAAGGAGCTGATACTTTGATCTGTATTATTTCAAACTTTTCTTGCTAATTACTTATTTTTTTTTAGCCCATTCCTTTTTATTTAAAACCCAGGTTATGGTACTATTCATTTGTAACTGTGTTACAATATATTAAGTATATGGAAATGGTATATACTGGCCATTTATCTGTTAAAGACCCAAATTTGAAAGATACCAAAATCTCTGCTGAATTGTAAGACAGAGAAAATGGGCTGAATTTTGTGATTCATAGGCTGTACGTCTAGGCACACCTTAGAGTCTAAGTAATGAAATAGTTATAATGTTATATATAGTTTTTATAAAGTGCACCAATTCTGATATTGAGCTATAAAAATTTTGCATTCCACAGTTGAAATAAATTTCTCTTTCAGGTATTACATACAGAGTGCTCCTCTGCAGTTCTAAAGCTTCTCTCCTCAATTTTTTCCCAAGGCTTTCATAGTCCTGACCTTGCCAGTGTTAAAGCACTTGAGCACCTTCAGAGATTCTAGGTAGAGTTTGATTGTTTTCTTTAAAATGCTTTCCCTGTAATAAAGAACTTGACAAGGTGACAAGGTTTGATAAAGATAACTCATTTGGGCACATGTGGGTGTTGATTGTCAGTCAGGACAATAGTTTCTATATCTGGTGTGGAGATACCGGCAGTACTACTTGTATTATTATCACTCACTTGTATGTAGCGTGATTGTTACTGTCACAAGCCCTGGGCTTATGATATTCCTGAGAGAATGTAGCAGGAGGTGAAGGCCAGAGGAAGCCTCTTAGTAAATAAGAGCTTAGTAATATTTAACAAAGGTGCCTTATCAAATAAAGAAGAAAATTAATATAGCTTAAGTTTGTAGTGCTATTTTCCAGCTGCTGTATTACAGTATCTCCTCACTTACAGTATCCGGTGCCTTCTAGGTGTATTTGAGGGTGGAAAAAAAAAAAACCAGGCAGTTTTTATTCACCTGATGGCTGAGACTTCGGGGATCTGCAATGGCTTTTTTTTTTGGTACAGTAGATCCCAATTTGTTCATTAGGGCTATTCTTTGAGTTTGCAAGCTGTAACAGGTGACTGACCTGAGTCATCCAGGGAGTACTACTAGTCCAGTGTCAGTATTGTTATGAGTGTTCTAAAACTGTGTTCCTTGTTCTAGCAGAAAATAACTGTATGAAATGAGGAAATAAAATCCAGAATTGTCACTGCAGATAACCTTTCACTCCTTGCAACTTTCTTTCCTTGGTTTCAACAGCTTATGCTGGTAAGTTTCCTGAGAAGTGTTAGCCAAAAGTTGATCTTCATTATCCCAGAGGACCAGTGCAGAATGTAGTCACATGAACAGAATAAAGAAGTTGGAGAAACCTGCAGTCACTTTCAGTAATAACAGTATATTTGTGTTCATTGGTATTAGGCGGAATACTCCAACTGAAATCATTTTCAAATTGATGGCATCGTTTAAACTTAAGATTTTAGTCAATCTCTGGCATTACTGTAAATGTGAACAAAACTGGAAGTTTAACTGCAAGTTTGGAGTGACAGCCTTCTAAGGGGACTAAAACTTTCTTTTTTCCCCCTCATGTTAAGTGATGCATGTCCTTACTGCATTGATTCTTTGTTTTGAGTTCAAGGATTTACAGTGGATATTTAGCACATGCTGCTCTGCATATTTTTGTTGTGGTCCTTCAACAGCCATTTGGAAGTGAAAATATTTTGGGAAAGGGGAAAAGAGCAACTCTCTTCTGGTGTTCTAAAGAATACATTCATAAGGACATGGACAGTTGGGATAAGTTCAGATTAGAAGTTTTACTATTCAGCATCGTACCTTTGTCTGTCCTGAAGTTGCAGCGAATATCTGAACTGTGAGAGCCAAGGTGTAAACTGTTGTGGTGACATTGGGGAAGAACAAAGGAGAAGTCTTTAAAATACTTGTAATAGTGCATAAGGATTTACAATGTGCTATTACATGTGGTTGTTTCCAAGACATTAATTTAATTGGTTCTTTTCAGGTGTAAATAAGAATGTGGCCTTTTGTGAAGTGTAGAATAGCCTTGTATCACCTACACGTGCATAAAACCACTCCAGCTTCTAGTGTAGATGGCTTGTCTTCATGTCAGCCTGTTAATTCTTTATGAAGTTTGTTTTGCATCTAGACATTTTTATGTTTGGTGCAAGGTACCCAAAATGTATCATACGCACTCAACCTCTTGTTTGTGTATCTTCTTATAGTCATTCTTTTGAAATGTATATAAAGGGATGCAGGAAAAAACTCAGTTGTGGTGGAACTGTTAAGCAGTGTTTACCACCAGAACTGCGTGGTAGTATTAAGCAGTATATCAAACAGAATACTACTGCCATCTCTTTTCTCCTTGCAGGAATTTGGTTTAAGGGCATGATAATTTTTTTTAATGGAAATTATATTTTTTACTATTGACATAAGGGAGAAGCTCTTGATTATTATTATTTTTTTAAAGACAAACCTGAATGTCAAACCCACGTGTATGAATTTACAATCATTTATTTATTTGTAATTGGCTGCTGGGATTATCTCAAGCAGTGGATCTGAGCAGTGGTGGGTATTGGCTCTGTGGTCTGTAAAATCAGTCACAATGCCACCATGGAACTGCTGGATCAAGAAATAAGGTCTATGTTTAGCAAAGAACTTAATTACTTTAAGGTTAAGCGTGCTTAAACTTCATCAGAATCTGAGTGAGAAGTCAGATCTCTTATCAGTGAACTGTATTTTTGTGTCTGTTGGCATTAATATAAGATTTTCTTTAACTAAAGCAGCTTATTGATGTTTAAGTAAAAATTTAAATAATACTTAAAGCCATCATATTAACAAGTTTATCAAAATTATACATTTTTTTTTCTGGTGCACATCTGTGTCATTTGCAAATGTAATAGACTCAGGGCTTTAATAATGCAAATTAAATTTTCCACTGAGAGAAATGCCAATATAGGCCAAGAATTAACTCTGAATCCAAAGCAGGAGGAGCATGATACTAATTCATTACATCTGGCAGAAGCAATTCGGTAATGTCCTTTTAGTACTGTGATGCTTGGTCTCAGATGACAAAGGAAACCGCCCCTTCCCATATATGTTGTGTACCAGTTATAATTACTGGAATCCCCATCTCACAAACTGAATTGATTGTGTATTGCTTTCTTTATTCTTTGTGCTCTGCTGTCATCCTCTTTGCATAAACCTCTTAGACCAGATGCTTAAGAGAGAGCACTCTGAAATCCTCATTTAGTTAGTTGCCGAAGTGCAGGCCTAAGTATACAAGTGATCTCTTGAAAATCAAATGCTTGACATTGGTAGGAACTGTATGGCACAGTCGTAGTGGAGAGATTTAACTAGAAGGCAGAAATGTTTTAAGCCCTGACTGGGGTATTTCTTCCATGGTAAGACTTCTCATAAACAATAAGCTGCCAGACCTTCACCTTGGCGCTGCCCTAATTCCACAGCAGCTATGGGTGCCACTGGACTTGCTGAAGGCAAAGTGGGCAGGAGCTGCTGTTGCTGAACCAGGGAAAACCCCTGGAAACAGCAGCTTTTTGGAATGTGGTTTGGGAAGTATGGTGGTGTGTTCTCATTGCAGAGGTCACCTAAGTTCAGCGAATGAAAATGGGATACTTAACTATGAGTTGTGTTTCATTTGGCTGGTTCTATAAATGCAGGGGGAAGAAGTGTGTGTAGATAAGGAGCTGTGCTGATGCAAAGCTTTTTGCCGAATTTAGGTGTGTTAGCAGTATCTGTCAGGCTAGCTTTGTGAATGTAACTTTGGAAGTAGTTCACAGTCTGAAACTAACTTCAGCCTGAAGGGTCATCAAAATGAATGTTCTTTTGTTAAAAAAGAAAAAATAGTTCTATTATTTCAATATTTTATATCAGAAAACTACCTTTGAAATTGAGTCCTCTAAAAATACTTTTTTGTTATAGCATTGAAAACATTTTCCAGCCACACAAGAATAAGGTATTGATTTTTACTATTTCTGATTTCGTTTCATACAGATGTTACAACACATTTGTTCTGGTTTCTAAAGCAGCAAAATTATTAGACAATTAGTAAATGTATGGATTTGTTAGCCTCTTGCTATAAGAAGTCATATACTGGCATCAAATCCTTTCCTGACAAATTCCTGGAATAATTGTAAATGTATAAAGCATATCTGGAGATAAAAAATTGGTTTTTTTTTAAATCCAAGCTCACACATGGGATTTTTTTGTTTCTAAAGTATAAGGTCTTATATACAGGTCCTGAGGTAGAACTGCAATGTGTGATCTGAATTCTTCATGAAGAATTTCTGTTCTCTGTAGTTGTACATTGTGAGAGAGCTGGGGTTGCTGATATAAATGTGGAAATGTTAACATTCTGGTGATAGCAACTCTGCCAAAACAGTTCATGTTATTTTGGTTGAATCTGGCAAGGGTGTGGAAATTGCAGAGCAAATAGCTAACTTGAGTGAGGGGGACTTTTTATTTTTAGTGACCCAAAGGTGCGTCTTAGGTCAGAATTAGGAACAAAATAAATCTAATCCCTAATTTTCAGTATCCTCCTACACTGTTGAGACTTTGATGTTGTGGTTGTCTATTCTCTGGGTTGACCAGAGTTCACATTCTAAAGCCTATGAAAATAGTTTTCTAGAATAGTTCAGTGAATTAACACTTGTTTCTTTAAAAACAGGAACAAAAAAAAAAAAGAATGTTGGAAACTTTCAAGCAGTTCTTACAGAAGCATACACTGATATTTGGCTTGGTTGGTCAGGAGTGATAAGAATGGTAGGAAAGTAATGTTTTCATTTCTTTAGTATTTTGAAGATGAATATATATTACTTATGGGTATCTTATGTGAAACTAGTACAGGTATCGTAAGAATGCTGCATAGAAACAAAATGAGAATAAACTGCTTGCGTGAAGTAGCCACAGGTATTGACAACTCCTTAGGGAGTATTTTCTTCAAAATAGATGTTTGGGGTTTTTTGGATGTTTTAATTCAAAAGAAATAATTAGAGCAATATATCCAAATGGAGTTTGCTTTAGTATGAAAGGGGTTAAGTTCTAAGATTTCATGCTTTGGTTTACTTTCCTTTCTCTCAAGGAAAGGTACCTTATGATTTTGGGGGGTTTTGTGGTCTGCTCCCATGTGCTGGACAATGTTCCCAGCTGCTTGGGTAGCAATGCTTTGAGGTTTAGAATATATTCAGGGTTTGAGGAATCCTGCTGTACTTAACCATGAAATGCTTTTGTGTAGGAGACAACTTATGTGAGGAGATAAATGGACTATTTAAGTAGCAGTACACAAAACACTGGTTTATGTAAAAGACATCATGCTGCTGATAATTGACTAAGCTTTCCTGTATGCTAATCCTAATTTATGTTAAATCATAATTAAGTCAGTTTTGGTTATTGATTGTAGCCATGAGCACCTGGAAGACCGACTAATCCCATCCATGTACTGGGTACAATCCAGCTGCTGTTGTTGGCTCGCAATGCAGAAATTTTGTATTTGTGAGTTATCTTCACTGATATTTTTTCAGGCATTTGTAGAGGGTCTTATATCTGTAACTGGAACAGAAGCAGTATCCTAACTAAAATACATGAAGAGATTTTGGAGCAGGAGGCCAAAATCTGAATGGGCTAGCTGTGTTTCTATCTGGACTATAAAATAGGAAGCATCTCTGGTTCACCTGTGCAAAAATAGATTCAAAACTTTTATTGTAGCTGTGCTTCTGGTTTGTGTTGCACATACAATTGGGCAGAGCTGTCAGATTTTTGGGATTCTGAAGTGTGTTATTCAGAAGGCAGTGGTACCACAGCGAGAGATGGTAAATGGTGAGGAGGGGAAAAGGGCAGCATAAATTGAGTCTCAGGATAATAAATGCAAAAGAATGGGGAGCACCTAAGACCACTTTCTGTGGAATTTCAAGTTTCCAGTTGCATCATTTTTCATCACAGGCTAAGTCTAGGTTCTCAAATAAATGTTGCTGTATGTGTAAATGTTTTGGACCTGTGCTATATATATGTATTCACATTACTAGGTATGTCGTGGATTGTGCCATGAGTTGCAAGAATTGTTTTGTTTCTTGTGGAACGTATCTTTCTAAAACATCAGTAGGAGCACTCTGGTCAGTATCAAGTCTTACTATGAAAGTTTTTTTCCCTTATTTCTGTGGGAGCATATTCACTATAATGACTTCAAATGATCCATTTAAAAAACCATGCAAGAATGGTAGCATTTTACATTTCTTTACTGTTGAATCTTTCACCTGTCTAGTCACTTCCTATGTTGAAGAGTTTCCATCTACCATAACAAAGTCTACTGTTTCTTCACGAGAAATGTCTCCTAATACTTCATTGTCTGTGTTACCATGATGGAATATATGCAAACTACTCTTAAGTGACACACATTTTCTCTGAGTTTTTTTTAAGCCAGAACATGTAGAGATCATTTACAGGACCTGGTGTGGGAATTTGGTCCTAATTCTTCAGTCATTGCGTAACAAAAATACTGGCATTTGAATAAGTATGCCTGTTTCCAATATGTATGTATTTTCAATATGTAAATATAGTATTCTTGAATGAATTTGTTATGAGGTTGTGGTAAAACGGGAGTAAAAAATAAGGGGCTAAAAGTGAAAGCACTCAAGCATGTATATATAGTGGTCCACATGCAATTCAGGTGCGAGTGCAGCTGCTTTGCAAAGCATTCTGACCCTTCTCATTTTTTTTACCTTGTGATATTTGCAACTAGATGGATTTTCTTGCCAGTTAAAATCAGAATTGATTCTTGTAAGAAGGCAAAATTAGAAATGAAAAAATTCTAAGTGAACATATCCCTGTTACAGACCCTAAAATGGAATACCAGTTCTGTAAGAATTTCATGTGAATTCTTCTTGCAGACAGCAGAGAGCAGCAGTGTGATGACCTGAATCAAAAGGAATGATGTTAAGGAATACTGAAAGAAACTAAAAAGTTAAATACTTCAAAAAAAATCAGTTATTGCTTTTATACTGGTACAAGTTTTCTGAGAGACTTTTACAAAAGAAATTAGAAGACGATGAAAAAAGAAAAAACCAAACCATTAACAATAAAGTAACCATCATGGAAATCTTTGTCAAGAAAGATGTTTACATATACAGTAAAAGTGAAAGCAGAGGGTGGGTAACGGAGAGTCTAGGGAAAATGAAGGATGGATTAGTGCCTGAGCTGTGTATAAAACTGTCAGCAATAATGATGTAGTGTAATTAAGAGCAGAAGACAAACATTAGCTTGCAGACTATTCTTTAAAGAATAATTTTACTCGAATGCATACTGAAAAGGCTAAAAGGTTGATGAATTCACTGGCATTAAGTTTTCAGAAATCATTAACTGTATCTACTAGTAATTTTCAAATCAGTATTTTTGTTCATCTTAGAAGTTTATAGGTACAGATCAAAACACATTAAAACATTCAGGGTGTAAGTCATCATGTAAAATATGAAATATTGTTTCTAAGGACTTTAAATAGTTTCTTTGATGTGTCTTTCTTCCTCACTTGAAATTTTATTAAAGCAAGCACAAAATTAACAGTTTAGTTTTTCATCAGTGTCTGTGTTTTACCCTCCATTATTTTCTGCAGTAAAAGCAGGATGTCGACTTTTGTGAATAATGAGCAGATACAGCATAATTTATCTGACTCATAAGTATTTATTTGTATCTCTTCATCCCAGAGAAACGGCTACTAGCGAAAGATGTAAAGCAGATGCTGTTGCCCTGGTGATTGCTCATTTGTGTCTGGATTGCACCAGGTCTGCCTTCCTTACTTCTCCTTAGATGTTTGCATTTATACATACAGCTCATATGGACAAAGGCTACAAATTAAATGCGACCAAATAAAGCAGTGGACATGCAGTATGAACGTGATGTGTTGAAAATGATGTATGGTTTATAAGGAATATGAGTAAGAGATTGCAATGGAATAGTACCTTTCAGAAGTGCAACCATATGATACCAGCTTGGTCATCTCTTCACAGTGTTTGTCATCTTAATATAGAACTAAGCACAGAAGCATGAAATTTGAAGTCTGCCAAGCTATTCTTAGTGCCTGAGTTTGTGTGCCCCATCCAAGATACAGAAGTCAGCAATTGGCATAATTGAATTACTGACGTGTCTGCGTGGAAATGTTTTTAGTCCCTTTGCTACTGTAGGCCACAGGACCTGATCTGAAATACACTCAATTTAAAAAAAACCTAGCAGCTAAATTCCACAAAATATCTTCAGAGCTCTGAAAAAATAATGTCAATCCCACAGGATTAATTCTGTAAATATTTTTATAAAATTCTCTCTTCTCCTCCCCCCCCTTTTAAGGCATAAGCTTCCAAATAATTGGAAGTGTCACTGTCAATGTGATTTATGAAAATGATGGGAAGTAAAGAATTTCAGTTGTAACCGTACTTTATTACCTCATCTTCTTTCTCCGATGAGGGGGCAGTAAGTTGTTGATGAAGTCCCGTAATGTTTGCAATGGAGCTTGTACATTCTGAAGTTCTTTTACAATGTTTTCAAAGCCAAACTAAAAGTACCCAAAGGCAAAAAATCCCACATGGATTGATAAGGGGAAACCAAAATCCAAACCAACACAGAAGCCTTTTTTCCAGAGTATCCATCAGCTTTCCCGTGATATGGGAGGATTTAAGGATATTGTGAATAGCTGGGGAACTTTGGGAAAGACCATGTTACCTCTCTGGCTGTTAGGAAGTCTACTCAAGTCTCTCTGGACAGAGTTCAGTTGTATCTCAATATACCTGAAATCAGGGGAAACAATGTATAATTAGGTATACATTTGTCACAACCATTTTTTTTAAGTGGTTCTGCTATAGTAAATGTTGCCAAACATCAGCATTCCTTCTTCAGTATAAATTTTTCTGCCATTTAACTCATTATTACAAGATAATTATTCCAATAGAAACATCAGTTGTGCAGACTTGGTAAAGCATTGCAATAATAAATCAAAATAGATTTTTTAAGTGTTCTTAATTCCATTTGAATCACAGAAAATACTTAAAGCTTTCTGAAGATGGATTGTTGTGTGTGTATTTCTAGAAGTAACAGGTTTTTTCTAAATCAGAAGCAGAGACAAGAAACTAAGAAGTGAGGGGAAAAGAGCCCAACAAAACAATATGGTGGTGTGTAGTAGAAGTATCTTTTCTATTTTGTCAGTAGCAGTTTTTTTCTGATTGATGCCACATTCTATGGAGTTCACAAATTTCATTTTACCTTTGAATGTGCCAGTTAATGTTGGTTTTTTTCTCCAAAATCACATCCGTGGTAGCATTAGCTGATTGGTTTTTAGTTTTGAAAAGAGTTGAACACCTTTTTAGGAGACAGCTACTAATGCAGTTCTTTTATCTACACTACAAATGAGTATGACAACACCAGAAGTGTGTCAGGTAGCAGAGAATGGGTCTGATGTGGCGGTGACTTTATTCTGTTGCTGAACAAATTTGTGTTCTGCTATGGAGAACACAAGATGAGTGACTTCCAAAACAAGAATGGGACTCTGGGTTACAACTTAATGCAGCGAGAATGTGTCTACAGACAGCAGGAAGTTAATGCCAGCCATATATAACCTGATTTTTTTTTTCTTGTTCTTTACTTGCTCAAAATCTCTGTTGTATAGATGGTAATTTTGTGTTCAGTAGCAAAATTAAAACTTATTTCAGCTGCAGTGAATATGTGGATGTTAATCTCCATCTTTAGTTTGTAAATTAGACCATTTAAGAAATGGAAAGAAGAGAAGTTGTATTGTGGTGGGTTGCCCTTGGCTAGCTGCCAGGTGTTGTTCTTTGTGAATGTCCCCAATGCTGCGCACAAATGGTATAATAATTTTATCAGCTAAAGAATGAATTATTTGAAAAAGCATATATAATGTCCCTGAAATGCAAAGGCTTCCTCATTTCTCTTGGGAGAGAGGCAGAAATCAGTCTGCATTTTGGGTATTTTGGTAAATGTATAAAAAAAAGAATCTGAGGTCTAGTCTAGTTCACAGCAAATTACATTGAGGTGGAAAATATTAATTAAGAAATGAAACAATCTCTCTTTGAGGTATTTTGTGAACAGAATGGTTTCTGCCACTACAAAATGCCATGGATGAAATTTATTAGTAATATAAATGGATGTTCAGGTTGTCCAAATAAATAATCGTTTGTACCTTTTTTTTGATACAGAGTGAAAAAAGAGTGTAGCAGAGTTGTATTTCCCACATTTTTTATTTTTAGAGCTCAGTAAGTTAGTCCACAGGGAAATAATGTCAATAGGTTTATGAGTTCCTAAAGGACCAAGAGACATTTAGGTACTTCTACAACATGATATTCCAGGCCAGAAGATAGTGCAACCTGTGAACCTGCAGTTTTTAATACAGCTATCTGTGTTCTTACATCTACCAAGAAGTCAGAGAAACTCTTAAGTATCTTTTCACGTCATTATTGGCATAGATGCATATACAACTGGACAATATATAGTTCTGGTGGTTTTGTGACTCAGACTGGCCATAGAAGACCGGCAGAAAAGTCGATTGTGAAGCAGGAAATGAATGTAATTTCTTTTTTTATGATTGCTCATACATTTATGGGTTAGGAAGAGGGGAGTGTTTGCGCTTCAGAATAGGCCTCATTTTTAATTTTTGTATAGCAACTGACCCTTGCTTTATGGATGAGAGAGTCCTAGATGCAAATGCCTGAATGCTTGGGAGTGATATCTTTGAACTCTAGTGTTTATCCTCTCCCAGAGAATACCTCAATCTATTTTCATCAGTTTCCTTTCTTTTGTATTCATCTTTTATGGCAGTGGAAATGTGTGACGCAGTAGTGGTTGTATTATTGCTTTCTTCCTCTTTTTTGACCTTATGGGATGTATCTTGTTTCAAGTTACTGAGGACTTTTCTTACTATAAGTGAATTAACAGATCTGTTTATTAGAGAGAATCTTTTTCCTGGCACCAGTGACAGTTCCTTGATAACAATAGAATGCTGAGCTTTTTGAGCCATCAGATTGGCTTAACCTGCATCTTAGATTGTAATTTTTAACATTTTATTACAGTTTTGAAATGTGGAGTTCTTGGGATATTTTGACCAGATGTGTCAAACCATAACCAATAACGAGTAATTTCATGAGGTAGCAGTTTGTCAGTTTGGCTTTTGCTTTAGCAGCTCTGTCAAATTAACCGCAGATACAAGATCAAACAAGCTTGTTCATATTCAACATGTCTGCAAAAGTGGCTGGTTTTTCAGGGATAGGAGCTATGTTGTTGTAACCAATTAAATAGAATACATGGCTTCAGAAAAAGTTCTGTTTTGTACAGAATTGTGTTAGACTCCAGGAATGCAGTTGCCTGGAAAAAAAACAAAACAAAAAGGAATGTTCCCATTTGTATGAAGTATGTGAGGATGTCTTTGCTTTGTTGCAAGTTGTTCCAGTTTTACTTCACATTGCTTTGTGCCTCCTGAACTTAGTACATGAGGAAATGCACAAGCTTAGTTTTACAAATTATGACAGGATTCTGAATATTACATATAGCTTACATACTGTAAGCCATACTTACAGTATGGGCTGTTGGCCTACAGAGTGGGTATTCAGAAAGTGAACACAACTATATAGTGGCAAGTTTACAAGATAAACCAGAAAGCAGGAGCGGCTCTGTGGACTATGTGCTTCTGCATCTACCTCTCTATCAAATATCACAATTGGGCTCTCTTTAGTCAGTTTTGATGAAGAGTTTCCTTTTTTTTACAGGCAGCAAAAGGTGCTTGTTAGGAGACCTTAGCTTAACCCTAGTACAATTCACACAGGAGCATACAGACAATTTTTAAAAGCTGAATCCTTGGCCATACAGAGGTAGAGAAAACCCAAGCACAGACAGAGCAGATAAAAAGTTCAGAATAGTCAAGGGTCTTTTGACTAGTCTATGAAATAGACTTCTAGAGGCAAAAAGTATGTCTGAGATATGGCTGTGATTATTGTGAGGTATTTTTGTTTTGTTTTGAACTCTTGCAATTTTTTTATCAGGGAAACAGTTCATTTTTTACCTTTCTCTGGATTTTTAGGAAAATAGATGAGATGATCAGACATGACTGCAGTAGGGTGTTTTTGAGAGAGAGAGTAGGGAGGACTAATCTTATAAAAACAACCTCCTAGGATCCAGTTTTCTGAACAACCCTAAAAAATTACGTATCAGGACCTTATTTACATATTCAGAACTTCTCCGTAAGTATCCAAAAAGGATTTTCTTAGCCCTTCTTGTTCCTTCTTAAAACATTTCTGATGTAGGCAGACAAGTATTGTAGAAGCAGAGAGGCAGAAAATGCGGTTAAACCAACTGTTCTTACTTTGAAGGGTGTTGACAGACCTAATTAATTGCTAGGCTCATGATATGGGTGATTATACCAAGAGGTGCTTTCTGGTGATCAAGGAATAAGAAGAGATTAGAATACAAGAAAGGATGCCATAAACTGCTGGGAATCAGTTGGGTGGAATTTTCACATATGATGAAGTGAAGGGAATAAGTAGTATCAGAGGTAAATAAGCCCACGGGATGTAGGTCAGCTTCAGTTGTGCACCATAAGGTGAGGAAGGGTACTGATGGTGAGATCTCCTTGCCCATGTTATTCAGATGTGATTTTCAGAAATTGTAGAGTAGGGTTTACTTGGTACAATGCTGTCTGGTTTTCTTCTCAGATACATATTTATTTGTGGAGAGGATTTTTCTGTAAATATATGCTGAACCCAGGACAATAGGGCTGAAGCATTTTAATGGTCCCCTGGGTTGCTTTTCTTTTGTAAGAAATTAAAGTTGATTAATATTGTTCACAGAAGGGTGAGATCACAGGCACAGCTGTCTCTGAAAATCATTGAAGTTATAAAAGTATTAATTTCTCAGTGGTATCATTAAAAGGAAATTATTTTGTGCAAATATATTTAACTTTACAGATAATTATTCAGATTGTGGGACTTACATTGTTTTCTTTTTAGACATTTGCCTACTCCGTCGTAATGGCCATTTCCATCTGACTTTATCAGAATTGGAAGACATGCTCTATGCTAAAAAGCAGTATCTGACATTAAATTTTAGTTCCCTTCATTGATTGTATGACAGAACATGGCCTGTAACTAAATTTTAAACTGGCATTAAGATAAACTCAGCATGATACTGAAAACTTCACAGTCTAAATGATCACATTTATGTTCAGTTCACAAAGTTCTTCTCTATTCAAATGAAGATAGAAAACAGATGACAAAACCCAACATTGTGATCAGGACTATTATCTTTTGCTATTTGTGGGCTGCCTAAGTAACCAGTAAATTGTTTGGTGTTTCTCTTACCTTTACATAACTCAAGGACAGAATTCTATGTGGTAATGTTACAAACTCAGTGCTGTAACATTTCAGATTAGTACACTGATTCACTGCAAGCATGTTATCCAAATTTGGTAAAACCAGTAACACTGACAAGTAAAATTAATCTCTTCTGTGATTCTCTTGGATACAGTGAACTGTACTGTGAACCAGATTTGGCTCAGCATCTGGGTAGAGCCTGGTAGGATCCCGCTGTGTTAATGGATACTAGTTTAAGCC
Organism: Psittacus erithacus; assembly: GCA_009867235.2. NCBI lineage: Eukaryota > Metazoa > Chordata > Aves > Psittaciformes > Psittacidae > Psittacus > Psittacus erithacus. The sequence goes on along the minus strand of WYDI02141536.1, from coordinate 128,842 downwards.
TTTAGGGAGTAAGAATATTTTCCTGTTCAATAGCATTTGTTTTCTTAATTTTCAAAGCTTATGATACTGTTTTCTATTCCTGAAAATAATGAGGATGTTCCTAGTGGAACGCACACTCACATAGCCTCAAGCCCAATTTATTTTACCGATCTGTCTTTGGTTTTGGTTGTTGGTTTGTTTTTGTTGGTTTTTTGGTTTTTTTTTTGAGGTTTTAACACATTCTTAGCCATGGATTTGGCATATTTTATGACAGTACAAAAAGCCATCTTTTCTGTTTCTTTGTCATCTGTGTGCTTTTCATCTTACATCATTGAAAGAGCCCTCTGGCTAGAATGTTACGTGATCTTTATTCCCATTTCATTATATCAATGAAAGCATTATTTTGAAAATGTAATTGAACTTAAAAAAAACCCAAACCAACCCTAATTGCAGTGTGCAGTAAACGAGCATGGCCACTTATATTTTATTTTGAGTGAGTTAAATATTTTAATACCAGATTATTTGAGGTGCAATAGGCTACAAAATAGATGATTTTTTGCAAGGCAGAATTTTTTATCTATTATAATAGCTTTCAGAGTAGCAGGTCAAGATAAGTTCTGTAGTTTTAATTTAGGTTTTTTTGATGTTAACAGCTTAATGGCTGTGGAATTTCTATCAGGATCATGATCATGACCATTTTTTAAGCTTTAAGCAAGCAATAAAGAGAGTTCTAAGGCAATAGAAAAAGCTGCTTGAATTATTAAAAATTAGGTTTTTTCCATTGAAAGCAACAGAAGAATTCAATGAGCTATCAGAAAAGAACATTGTACAAGATACAAAATATTCCAAAAAGCAGGTTGCATTCATTATATATTTAATCAGTAAGCACTGTTGGTACACTTCTGCATTTCAGCGCCAAGTGGAGTTCAATGCCAGTAGAAGGTCATTGGAGAATGGATTCCAGCACTACTATTACTTTATGAGCTATTGCTCATTTTACCACTTCAGCACTGGGAGAGATAAATTTTATAATCCTGAAGTTATTTGGATTAGCTGCTTAGAACCTTTTTGTAAATTAGAATACTCTAAAGCACCTCATTTTTATGTTTTTGAGCTAAGAATAACTTATTGAACAATAACACTGCATACTGTACCTGTGCCAAAGTAGCTCATGGGAGGTTTGAATACCTCTGAATGGCATGGTGCCAGAGGCGTCTTGAGCTGACTGTGCTGTCTTAAAGTAACAATCTAGAAGCACATTTTAAGCTTAAAAAAGGTAGAATCTCAACTATATAAAGCTCTTACTATTTATAAAGAAAATAGAGAAGCTATTTTAGTGCAGTAGGCCAGTAGGTATGAGATGATGAGATTGCCTGGTTAACTCTTTTCTGAGTGAACATAATGAAAGGTCAAATATGTGATAAAGGCACAACTACGTACATTTAGAACCTGTCTTCTCTGAGTCTACTTCCATCTTCTCCAGGTGTCTGCGGTTTGAAATAGATTAATAATCTTTCACAGCAGGAAAGGTGCATGGGGATTGTGAATTGTGGGATATTATGTAGTTGAGAGTTACAGAAAGCTTGTTTACTTGAGAGTATAGTTGGTACCATTGGAACTACGTTATTTTGCATCCAGTTTACCAGTTTTCATATGGTATCGGTTATGCCCTGTGGCACTGGTAGTGAGTCAATAAACCCTGAAAGTTATAAGTGTGGGGTAAACATTTTTTAGCAAAAGAAGTGATACTTTTTAAACTAGAAGCATTTTGACTCCAGAGGGAAAGTTATGGATCGCACAAAATTGTCTGAATAATTTACGTGGAGAATAAATAAAGCTTGGAGCTCTACTGACCTCTCTCCAATTGTCAGCCAATGATGCTAGTAAGATCAGATGAGTTTTTCTAAGGCATTTTTTTCTTCTTAAAAATTTAAACCAGGTCATGTGAATTTCTAGGTTGGGGTTTGGGTGTTTCGTTTTAGTTTTTGGGGTTTTTTGTTGGTTTTGTGCTTTGTTTTTGTTATTTTTTTTACTATAAAGCTATGGAACCATCCCAAAGAGGTAAGTACAGCCCAGCTTTGCTTTTCAGGCTTGGAATTGTATGGGCTTCATTTGCATTGCCATTGATTTATTCCCATAGAAATCTCATCCTGTATGTATGATGAGATCTCCATTCAATGATAGAGATGCAGTGTTTGACAGATACAGATTAGGTACTAATTAGCTGGGTGCCAGAATTGCTATTGATCTTAGCTAAAGATATTTCTGGCAGTTGGATTCAACTAAAAGAGCCATCTCCTAGTTTCCTGTGATGGGCATCTGTCCATGAGCATACATTTGCCTCTTAATACATTCCACAGAAAAGCCCTCATTGAGAAGCTCAATGATTTATCTTAAAAATATGCATATGCTAAAAATAAGTAACTATGTTTAGTACTACAAGAGAAGGAGTGTTGTTTCTATGAAGAATTATGCTGCTGATGTGGTAAGCAGACGTTTGGGGCTTTTTTTTTTTATATACTTTTTTTTTCAATGCCAAATTGAGACATTTGAAAAGTATCAGATTAGCAAAAAAAACCAAACAAAGACATTACACTGAAAGAACTTTATTCTTGATTTTTGGTGCTCGATGACTTTCAAGCTGTACTCTGTACTTCAAGTGCAGAGAAGGGAATTTTTTTCTTAATGAAATCTTAAATTCGAAGGATGTAACATGATTCTAGCTGCCCGGTTTTTCAAACATGTGCGGGTAATAAGCTCCTTATAGTATAGTAACAGGGTCAGTTACCATCAGACAACTAATAGAAGTTTTAGTGTGACAAGGACAAGAAGACTGCCATATGCCTATGGATATTTTAGTATTAGAATGCCTGATTCAACACCCACTCAAGCTCACAGGAATCATAAGATGGGACTAAAAGACTATGACTTTCCTCTTGGAGAACTGTTAACTTCAGGTTTTTTTCAGTGACTTCAGTGGAGTTGTACTGAAACAGAACTCCTGAAAGAAGGGGACTATATTCTGTAGTGTTATTAGCAAAGGAGAATTAAGTGGAAGATGAAAAAGAAGCATGTTAAGTAGCTCTCAATAGAGGATTTATCTAGTGCTTAGAATGGCATTAATTCCACTTACAACCTCTAGGTAGTATAATAATGGAAATAACATTAGGGGGAAAGCAATGACCAGCAAATAGGAAAAACAAGCTACTTTTGGTCCTGTCACATGAAAAAGAACAAAATGAACTGAAAGGGGGTTTGGCAGTTATACCTTAATCAACATCTTTTTTTTTTTTTTCCTTTCCTTATAATACCAAAGTAAGATTATTTCTCAGGTGATAAGGCTTTACTTCAGTTACGTTTGAATTTCACCTTCTCAACCTCTTGAAACCTCAAGTTCTTCCTGCAATCTCAGCATATCCTTTTCGGTAGTTTAGGAGCTTTCCCCTCGCCCTCAATATTGTACTTTTCATGAAGCATTTATATTATTTTTTAATTAATTTTTTTTAATTTAAGCTGTTCATGGTTCATGCGTCTATATATATATACACATATTTATGCATGCTACCCTACTACATACCAATTTGTAGCATGATACTTAAATACCTACTACATTGTCTGAAGCAAGCCTTTAATGTCCTACTGTTGCACCTCCCAGCACAAGTCTTGCATAATCTTGTTGGTCCTTTCTAAGGCAAAAGCCCTCATAAATTTCAAATTAAAGTGGGTGTCAGAGTTTTGCTCTTTATTCTTTGTCAGGTATTTTTTGACAGCCTGGAATTTGCACTAACCTCTGTTTGATCTTTCATGCCCTGACAGCATCAAACTGGAAGTTTGTCAAAGGGTGACAGGGTATCTTGCATATTAACATCTATGTTAAACTGACTTTTAAAAAAGCATTTCAATAGCATTTGGCACTGACTAACTTTTTAATGGTAGAAATTGTATACTAGTAATGTTGGATATTTTTTCTTCCTGATCTATCAATTGGCATGTCATTTGGCAATGTTTCTTGAATTCTGTTTGGAAAAAGCTCCGGGTTTAATTACTCGTGCACATTATATTTCAGGGATATTTAATGAAGTCACACATTTCTCAGAAGTAATATTTTGGCGTAATCAGGTCACACAGACATTTTATTGGGCTAAAGGTGAATGCAAGAAAATGTGATGGACAGAATGTGCAATTCCAATAATATGTATTTCAGTGTATAAAGGAAGCTCTTTCTTCTTGACTAACATGTATCTACTGTGAACTGTTGTGTACTACAACAGGCAAGAAATACTTCCTCTTCCAGGTTGATGTTGGTCAGCACAGACTGAATACAAATGGCCACTGCTCTGTTTCTTCCTTGGGATGTGGCTGTGGGAAAGAGTAGGGCGTAATTCATGGGTGCATGGACAGTGCAGAAAAATAAATGCAAAGAGTAGTTTTCTTTGAACACAATATTTCCTACTTCAACCCTTGCAGTTATGTATGGCAACAGCACCATCTTTGCACCGTTCTTGACAAAATGCTCAGGTAGGGTCATAGCCTATCTGGGAGTACATTATGTTTACAGTACTAACAGTTTAACTGTGACAAATTTTAAAGTTTAAGAATCGCGTCAGATAAAGTGGCTCTGCATCCTCTGCTGCTGTTTTCTCTGGAGGCGGTCATCGTAGTTCTCAGATTCTTGCAAAATTTGAACTTGCTGTCTTTCAGACAAATTAGCAGTGATTACAGCTGAGGAAAGACGGTAAGCCATGTCATGGTAATTATTCTAAGAGATAATTAAGAAGTAGATCAGAAAAATACTACTGAAGGGTGAAGACAGCAAGCTACATTGTAACTTAAAGCAAAAATGCTGAAACTCGTATCTATACATGGCTGGTTTTTTGTGTGTTGTGTTATGATATAGAAGATGTAGTCATCTTATAAGTTATCAGTCATCTTCTTTTACCCCAGGAGGTCGCACTGAGATGAATTTGAGTCAGGAGGAATTCTGAGAGCTTGTCTAATTCCAGCCATTCCATCATCTTTTCCTGACTCAGGATTGACTGTATCTAGACCATTTTCTCTAACATTCTCTAACCTTGTTCTTGGAAACTTGCAATGATGAGTATCACATAGTGTCTCTAGGCAATTTGTATCAATGTTCACTGCCCTAATTGTTAGAAATGTGTCAGAATCCAATATGAATTCCACTTGCTGTACTTTAATCCCTTAATGTCTACTCTCTAATTAATAGACACAAAGGACAGTTTGTTGACTTTACAGTAGCAAATATAGAAAATTATTCTTGTGTTTTTCTTCAATCTTCTCCTTTATGAAGTTAGTCCTTAAAAGAAGTGACCAATCCAAAGAGAAGTTAATTCAAAATGATGGAGGATGTACAGCCAGTTAACTTCAGGGCTTGATCTGATGCCGATTGAAGTGAATAGCAAAGTGATCTTGATTCACAGAAGCTGCATTACCACATAAAGTGCCAATGCCCTCATTCCTACTGCAGCCAGACATTTAGATTGTTGGGCAGCACAGAGCTGGCTAAGCTTCTCAAATACACTAACAGCATTAGCTGTACTGTGTTCCAGCCCATGGCCAGCTGGATGAAGGGGATGGAACATTCATGCCATCCAGCACACCCAGATGGTGTTCTTTACTTTTTATTCTGCATGGTTTTGCTATCTGGTTATCTACTTTCACGATCCTGTTTGCCATCTATTTCTTTGTGTATATAAAATTAAATTTCCTTGTTTCCTCGTCCCCTTTTATTTCCTGTACATGTTTTACATGGTGGCATCTGTGGAATGCTGTGACTTTAATTACATATTTAACATGCAAATTGAGAAGGCAGCAAAAAGCCAAGATGGAAAAAAGAGTTCCAGGTTTTGTTAAAAATTCCTATAGTTTCCTTTGCAGTTTGACAGCAGGGTTGGTGCTCTCGATACCATTTCACATTCTAAGAAAGCATGTACCTGTGCTCATGCATAAAAATAAGAAAAACAATTTGAAGTATGTAGGAAAATACAGGCAAGTTAGAATTCACTCCTCCATTCATTCATACAGTACCTAACTCTGTCTTAAAACTTAATATTATAATATTAAAAGTAATCATTCAAGATTCAAGGAAAGAAGTTTTAAGTCATTTTGAAAATATTTAATATTTACTTTTAATTTTCAGTAAAAAGCTTATTTTTCGCTAAGTTTTATGTGTTGTATAACATACTTTATCTGGGAGACAGCAGAAGTGGGGTTTTTTAAATGTCTGATCCAATCTGATGATCTAATTCTGTCTGGATGGTTTAAAATGTAATGATAAATTGCATATATGCTTGAAGCCACTTGAGTTATGCGTATTACAGTATTGAAATTGTGAATTTATTTGTGTCAGAGCACTCTGGGAAGCTACTGGCAATCTACTCCCTTCTAACCAAATTCGTATATGTCTTAGGGAAGGGTCTGTTCCTCTTCAGTGCCAGTTTAATCCCAGATAGTCCTTTACTGCTTTATGATCGCCTATGTACAATAAAACAGCAGCATCAGCCATATTTTATCAAGATTATTTTAGGGTGTAAGTTCATGTATATATATAAAAGACATATATATATGTATATTCACACACATGCATACACATATATATTGCACCAGAGCAAAATACATATTTATTTATGCATATAGCACCTGCTAACTTAATAACATGACTTGAGATGCATCTGAATATAATAGCCTGTGTGACTGGGGCTAGGTACTGTGCATCTTATTACTGCTGCTTGAGTGTCATTTTAGTGCTGTATCCTGTGTTATGCTGCATAGGTACTCTTTGAGTTTAGCTGGAAAACTGACCAATGGGCCAATTGTGATGGCTTTTTATCTCCTTCCCTTCCTTGCCCTTTAATGTACTTGATTTCAGTACCTTCTTTAGCATTCCTTTGTCATGGTCTGCAGACTTAGGAGTTTATTTTTATGTGCACCATAAGAAGCAGAAAGACAACAGTCTGAAGTTATCAGAAAGAAATTGCATTCTGTAAATGAGTTTTGGGGTAGTTCTGCTAAACATTCTCTCCAGATAACCTTGGGTTTTCAGGAAACATGCACATCTATAAATATTCCTTTCAGTTTATGATTCTCAGTTCCTCATATTTGCATTTGCAATTACTGGGCAACTTCAGATCTTCTATGCTGGCACAGCCTATGTTGATGAGGGTACTTCCATCCAACAGGAATAGAAACCCTGTATTTTGGCACACAGAGAATGAAGTGACATGGTAGCTACATCACTTGCATAATTGTGCTTCAGTTTATGCTGAAGGAAAAGCAGCATTTCCAGCTTAATTGCTGCCCTTTGTTCTGAGAGGTCTGTTTCATCCAAATTATTTTTTTCTTAAGAAATTCAGCTGCAATGTAATTAGGAGCTCAGGGGAAAAAACAAAACCAGCCCCCCCAAAAAACTCCAAACAACAAAACCAAAAAACCCCACAAAAATCTTAAGTGTTGGAGGATATGCATACAGCAGAAGTGCTTCATGAAGGTATGCCGCATGAAAACATTATACTTTCCCTTCCCCTGATGCTGTCTAAATTCATGAATTTGCTAGGCCAGCCTGGTGGTGTAAATACATATTTCTTGTACTTTCAGATTAGAAAATGAAATTCAGAGTTTAAAGGAGTAACTGGTTTACCAGTCATGGGCAGTGCTCCCCAGACATGGATGTTATCTGCAGTGTGTTTCAGTATGAATAGAAAACTCTGGTTTTATTCATTTTTCTCCTGTGACTTTTTTTAAGCCATTCAACAGAAGATCAAATCCTGCATAAGGCTAGAAATACAACACAATAAATATAGCTTATTTTTTTATTAAAATATTGGTAGAGCATTTTTAAAATCACTGCTTTATTCAGGCTGCTAGAGCCGTGTGAAATCTTTAAAGCATTCAAGATAGTGCAGTAATTGCACACTTCTGATGCCAGGATTGCAAAACTTTGGTAAAAGCTGTGGCTTTGTTTTTGCTGTAGGTATATCATGTTCATTGCTGCAGTGAATCAAAACAAAGACTTCTATAAACCTTTCTATGTTATATTGAAATCTCATGCTCAGAGTCCAGTGAGTCATGTCAGCAGCAGAGCTGGTGAGTGAATTTGTATTTGTATCTGGATACCCATCCCTTTAGGTTTATAAATGGCTCTTTTTTTAAAGAGCTGCGAAGTATGCAGCAATTGCCTGAGCTATATGGGCTTCCTCATTAGGCTGATGAACTTCAAAGCATTTGGGATACCTTCCAAGTATGAAGGGAGGATGCACAATGCATTTCAACTGCAGTTAAGGGTGAAAAAGAACATTTTTTGGAACATAATATTCCAAATCAGTAATTTCTTTTTCAACTAAAAGGATATCTTAATTTTTCCTCTAACAAGCCACTCTTTCCACTTCTGAAGTGTAAAATTAAGTTTTACTTGAGTGAAGGCCTTTATTGACCTTGTGTGTACCAAATTTTCGTCTGTGCAGCCAGAACAGGTATGTAGCATATAGATGAATTCGGGCCAATTTTACTGCAGAGGGGTGTTTAGCAGTGTTTCGTCAATTCTTTTAATTTTCATGCCTACAAGTTCTATTTTGCTATGGTTTAACCATAGTCTGTCCAAGTCCTACTGGGTATGTTTATGTTAGACTGGATGTATGTTTGGTTTTATTAGAGGTAACTTGTAAGAGGTGTTCTGTAGGAAGCCTCTTATTTCCTGTTTTAATAAATCTCAGCCTGAGGACATTATTTTATTGATTTTACTATTAAGCAAGTAAACTACAAATTCTACTTGGAGTCTTGAGCTGAGAATAAGACTGAATTCTTTGGCAAAAAGTGTGCTGAATGGGTTGTAATGCAATTGTCTTTTAAGTCAATCATGTTTGAGCCCAAATACAATGTAGGGCCTTGCGCAGCATATTTCCACATGGTAAAATTCTGCAGTGTGGTAAAGACAAGTTAATATTTTTTTCAATGACTTATAAAGAAGCTATTAGAGTAAGATTTTAAGATAAGGATTAAAACTGATGACTTTCTGAAGCTTAGTGTTCCTTTTTCTGTGTATTAAATCATGGAAAATGTTGCATAGCCATAAGTGGAAGGAATTACAGTACATTTGGGTGTTACTGGGAAGGAAGTCTTGTAGAAGACTCAAAAGAATGGAGTCTCCTGGTATATCTTTTTGTTATTTCCTCACAATTCTATATGTTTAATGTGAGATTTGTATAAATAAAGATTATAATGTTGATCATATCCTGCTGTGTGGAGGTGGCAGATGTGTTATGCTTGAAGCAAGGTATACTTGCCAATGAGGCTAGATTCCCTGAGGTGAGCTCCGCACAACATGCTGCTGCTTTACTTGGTGGCTGTCCAGTCCATATCTGTGGGCTGCTTCCTGAGGGTGCCTGTCTCTTACAATCTAAGACATGGGACAACCTATTTACCAGCCTGACCTTCTACTGCTTTAACATAAGCTGTGGCTTATGTATGGAGGGAGGAGAACTGCAAATAAGTGTCACTATGTAAAGCTTGTCGCGCATTGTAATGAAGACTAGTTCTTTAGAGGAATTGTATCCTTAAGGGATTTTCAAGTCCTGAAGGTATTAAGCATGCTTCTGATTTTATGAATCAGGCTGTTAAATTCATGGTCTGGACTTCCCACCTGAAAGAAACTATAGCTTTTGAAGTCATTAGTATAACATGACGTTTGCGTTTCTTGACTTTGGGTTATATACTACTGTGCAATGTGATATACTTGGACAGTACTTAACCCTGCGTGATAGGGAATCCTGACTTCAAGAACTGAAAAGCTAACATGAGCTGAAGTTTGAAAAAGAAATTTTTGCAGGCTCTAGAAGCTGGCATTTTTTATTAACTTATTTTTTTACCCCCAAGAAGGGAGAAACTGAAAAAGTGTATTTCATAAGTGTGCATGACTGCTTACAATTCTGGCAGTGGAGCACAGAGCCTACTGTCCCTCAGGTAAAATAATTTGCTTTCTTTGTGCCTATGGACATGTTAAAACTGTAGCATTTTGCAGGAAGACAGTGCAACACATTACAGATGATACGCCATGGTGAAATCATTTTACGTGATATGACATGACTTTATAGAGCTGAATAGAGTATCAGCACTACATAACAGTATGTCAGCAGCTTTAAGATGAGGGAGAACTCATCCTCTATTAAAGTTGTAGCTATTTTAATCAAAGCACCATGGTTTTTATAGTCAAGTTTTAGGTGTGTTTGTCTGAGATGTATGAAGGCCAGGATGACAGAGGGAAGTGATGTTCAGATGAAGCTGCTCACTGTTACTTTCCCTTTTCAACTGCTTGTGCTTCAGTTTTTGTGAACATTTCTAGACTGAGCTTGATACTTTTCACTAAGCTAGTTGCTGTAACCATGAACAGTGTGTTACACATTTCATAGATACAGAACCGAATAGTTGTTCTACAAAATTTACTAGGAAGAAGTGGGTTGTCCAAATGGTGTGATGTAAGCATTAGAGGAGCAATTATTACTTGTATCTTCTGTAGGACAGGTATTTAGGCTGAATAGGAGATTTGTTATCAATTGAACTGTCAGTGCTGCTGGTATTAGTAGTACACCATAGGATATATGCACAATTTGTCTGTTGCACTGATCAAAATAATTGGCAATCCAAAGGAAGTGATAGGACAAGAGGTAATGGCCTCAAGCTGCACAAGGGGAGGTTTAGATTGGATGCTAGGAATAATTTTTTCATAGAGAAGGTAGTCAGGCTTTGGAACAGGCTGCCCAGGAAAAGTGGTGGAATCATCACCTGTGGAAGTGTTCAGAATCCATGTAGATGCGGACTGTAGTGACATGGTTTAGTGGTGTTCTTGGCAGTCCTGGGGTAATGGTTGGACTTGATCTTAAAGATCAATATCTTAAAGGTCTTTTCCAACCTAGCTGATTCTAGGATTCTGTGAAATACTCACATGAATGTATTACCATTTTGAAAATTCCTCACAACTACTTTGATTGTGCTATGCACATTGGTGAGTCTTGAGTGTATCTGTAGATATTAGCAAGATGGCAGTGATATAAAACTGCTGTTACCGACTGAGATGGGGGATATTGGAATTGAATGCCTGGATCAGAACATAGTCATATTTGATTGATCAAATGCTACAGTCTACAGTCTTTTTACTTCCTTAGTTTTCTTAAGGGCTGATTAACAAATTTAGCACTTACATACACTGAAATGATGCAAACAGAAGAGAACAGAAGTGTTCTTAGGTCATGGGAGCATATTCTGTATTACTTGCAGGATTGGAGCTCATTAGGTTGTGTATCTCTGGAAATCGTCCTTTCTGTATTCTTTTTTCTCAAGTGGCAGCTTCTCTATGACTGTGTTTCCTGGAGTATTACGATATGAAAAGGTAATCCTGTAGCAGTTGGGATTCAGTAGCTATACAGAAAAAGGAGGGAAAAAAAAATCCTACTATGCTCCTAGGAAAGCCCAAACTCTGTAATTAAGATAACGCTTCATTTGACAACTGAACAGGAGCCAGACCTACAATCTTTTTTGGAGCTTGTATATTTCCATCAATTATTTTAACTGTCTTCAGTCACCAGCTATTGTTGCTCTTCTGCTGTCTGGCAGGACACCAGAATCAATTAACAGCAGTGTTACTGGTATGTTCTCAATCTACCAGAATTAACCACAAGTTGCAAGCAAGACCCATCAGAAGATCATGATTGTGTCTGCAGAGTAGACCATGTTTAAGGTACTCTTTATTGAATGAGAATCTGGAAGGGCTCCATGAAGGTAAGAATAAACTGATTGCTTCTCATATTTTAAGAAAAATATTTTTAAAAGTTATAAAATCTGTATTGGCTTTCATGCTGTAAGTGCATATGTTGAGTTTTCCAACTCAGAGAGCAAGGTCTTCTGACCAAATTCCCAGTTTCTCCTGAAGTGTTACAAGTTGCTGCTATTTATTGTTGAACACACATGACGATGTGTATCACGCTTAGAAAATTATTTTCAGTAGAGATCTTGTAGATTTTTGTGCACCTGAGAGAGTATTCTTGTAGCCTGGATATGTGCTTGACAGCTGGCTGGTGGTTCTTAAGTAAGCTTCTGTGCCAGGATATGAATTTCTCTGTAACAATTTGCTGATGTTATACTCATCCCTCTTTCAAAAAATAAAACAAAGCTAAACTAAAAAAAAGGAAAAAAAAAAAAGGTAAAAAATTCCTGAATTCTTCCCTCTTAATAGCAAGGAAATAAACCCCTGCTTGTGACCCAGGGTGGTACTGGTGAAAGAGTAGAAGGAAGACTGGGAACTCTTCAAGTGCTTTGGTGAAATTCTGTTGTATATAACAAGCTTTCGCTTATAAATGCTCTTAGCCTGTTTGGTTTTGTTGCTTGATTAACAGTTTCTTCAGAAAGTGTTTGTTCAGATGAATTTTAAAAGTGTTATGGTAAAGCTTTGATAACCAGTGCCAAATGTTTTCTGCAATGGATTACAAACTGATTTCGTTGTCCATCATTCTCACTTATTTGCTAGTAACTAATACGCCGCATGAACAGTGAGCTAGTTGACAGTTTTCTTTACTGTGAATCATAAAAACAAAGTCCTTAACATAAGCATAATTTGTCCTAATTTGTGAAGTTGTTTCTAGATGAAAATGAAGTGCATGTTTTTAAGCAATGCAACAATAAAAGCAGATGGAAAGATTACTGTCTGCAGACTTGTAAAGGGAGCCCTGTGGAGGAGCCTTAATGAATTTCATGTAAAAGCACAATGTTGGTTTTTTTTTTTTTATCTAAATCAAAGGGTTTGGCACACCCAGAAGAAAAGATTTCATTACAGCTTTGTCCTTTGCAGTCAAATAACTCCTTTCATCTAGATTTTGTGTATTTAGACAGTGAACTCTGATACTTTTTTTTTAATTGATTTTGAAGACATTGAGTCATTCTTTTGATAATGAGTGTTCTTACAAAGGAAAACTGCAAGTGTCTTACTTTAAAACTTGATTTTTACATATACGAATCATAATCTTATTGATGAATGAGAAATTGGAGGTTGGTATTATTGGAAATAAATATGGAGATAAATCATGTATGGAAAGACTGGTTTCTTCAATGTATGATTGTCTTGTCTTTTTGTGCATCTTTATTTGGAGTGGCATTTCCTTTCAAGCTAAGTACTTAAAGCAACACTCACTATAAAAACAAGTTTTCACAGCTCTGCTTTAGGGTACGGGAAAGCTTATCTACATGTTATATTTCAAAATCTTACGTGTGAGGCTGAAGTCCTACCATCTGTGGTTAACCATGCGTTAAGGAGACTGCTACCAATACAAGTGTACAAGAAGACAGATAAGTTGGAAATTATCTGATAGGAATAAGTTAGAAGCGCATCTTTGGTATAACTAGAGCCTTGGATTTAAAGAGTGTGTTGAATTTGTGTTACTTATATGCTTATTCTTCGATATTTCTTTACTTTAAATCCTCTGTAGCTTTTCCACAACTGTTATCCGCAGACAAGTAATTGCCAAATAAATGGAGCTTTGCACTGTTTTGGAGTGTTAGTTCACAGATTGAATAGTAAAAACAAGCGTTCTAGCACTGGACATATCCTGATACACCGAGAAGATAAATAGTAGTGTTCAAAATTGTGCTGAAGGTCAGCAGCAGCCACATTCAAATCAAGGAGATTGTGGCTGAAAGACGCTACAAGGGCTGCCACTCTGCAGGGATGCCAACACATTGCAAGTCTGTTAGTGTTGACTCTATAAGAGCATACAGGTCTCTCTTTTCAATGAGACAATGAGACATGGTGCCGTCATCTTATCTGGTTGAAACATGAACCATCATTTGTGTGCATGTCTGAGCACTGTTTGCAGTGAGATTCTGGTTAGACATTTATGGCTAATGAAGCTTGGAAAAGCACCAGGGTTAGACATTTTCAAGTGCAGGGCTGTAGCATTTCATGGAGGATAGGATTTGCAGTCCCTTAATATGTGTGTATATAGACCACAGTGGCATATGGTTGCTTTAGCTTTCTGTTCAAAATCTGAAGTTCAGAAATGCTTTAAGATGTCTAAAACCATTCTGCATATTCTCTACCATATGGTAGCTATTTTTATGGCTTTTTTCTATTTTTTTGGTATTTTCAGCAAAACCTTTGTGACTACTGGTAGAAACATCCTAAGTTAATAAAATTGATGCAAGAAGCAGGACACAAAAAGGCCACTAGATTGATCTGACAGAAGTTGTTTAAACACAGTGCGTAGTTACCCATATCAGTCATATGATTTTTGTGGTTAAATAAAATTCTAATATACAAGTATGACAGTTTATTCCACATATTCACCAAATAAGGTGACCTGAGAAATCAAAACCGGGTTTTTGATTTCCAGCAGTGCTGGTATTTTTAGTATACATTCTCTGTTTCTTGATTTCTTCCTCACAGGTGATACAAATTGTCTGGTAGAAACCGGTAAGGTAGAAAAGGTCTGATAGCTTAAAGAAAAATAAATCACTGATGAGCAATGGAACCTGTGGCATAAAAGAATGAATAGTTTAAAGAAGTTCTGCACATTGATGTGTTTGAAATTAACTATAGCAACACATCACATAGCTAGAAAATGGTATTGATAGAGAACTGTAAATGTAGGCATTGGGAAAGGAGGAAAGGTTTTGAGTTTAAAATGTTCTATTTGTATTTGAACCAAAATTATTGACATTTTCTGGGTGGGAAGCAGATGGGAAAAGGCTTTTTAGTTTTGCCTGCAAATTTATTTTTCAAATCAGAAAGGGCAGGTTTCATTAGAAATTATGTCCCTGTGTTTCTGAATATGAGGTACAGGAAAAGGCAATTTCTGGTTGACATTCTTTTGGATTTGCTTCTTTTATGTGCAGCAGTCTCTTAAGCAGAGTTCTGGGAACATGAATAGGAAATATATTAGATTGTGACTCCTGTGCACTGAATTACTGCATGACCTTACTTTTCCTTCTCTGCTGCAAAAGATATTGAACATCTGAGAATTTCTTTCCCCCCCACAAATTTACATGTCAATAAAGCAGTATTATACACAGAGGAGCAATAAAGGAACACAGAAGTTAATTAATCTTAAGATTACACAGGCCTGAAATGTAATTTTAGAAACTGCTCTGAGTTTCCTGGGTAATTCTATTATCCCAGGAAGAACAAAGAAGTCCTAGTACTTTTCTGCTTTAACCTTTGATATCAGTGAGGAGTAAGTTGTTTCCTCTCTTTGAGCATCTAATTCCCAGCCATGCAGTCAAGATGGTTCTTGGCAAAGAGTTCTGCTGCCGCTATCCCATACACTCTGCTCTTAGTGAAAAGGCACGAAGTGATAGTACTTATTTTCTTTCCTGCGATGATCAGGGCAGCAGCTGTGGCAATTCAGTGGTGACCATTTCTGTGCTGGGAAGCAGAGACGAAGTTTACATGTCGTGGTATGTCTTCTACCCCTCCGGCCCCTGCTGTGTTGCTGTTGTGCCACAGAGGACATGTCATTTTCCACAGTACAGGTGGTGAGATCTTTGTGCCTATGTGGACAGATAATGTCGGTAATACCTGCTTAGGCAAACTGAACTCTACCGTTGATGCCTATAGAGAAGCTGCTCTCGTGGAGTGGGTGTTTCAGAATAGGATCTTAATTTATGCCTCCCAGTTCCACACAGGAGGGACTGGATGCCTGGATTTAGTTCCTTAAACTTTCATGGCAGAAAATGAAAAGGTGTATAGTTCCAGCCTAGGAATAGAATGTGAATGTCAACAAATACAATTGCTTGCTCCAAGAGGTACAATCCTACCAAGTCCAGTACATTACTGTAATTGGTAGTGAATTTCAAGTGTGCAACTTATGTAAAAGGAATGTGAGGAATACAAAGGCACAGATTGCTTTTTTTTTTTGGACAGAAAAAAACCAACTTTTTCTGTGTAGAATAAATGATGCCACCTGTTAAAAATAGTTGCCTGTGAAGAGTCTTCTTGTGGGCGATGGTGAACAGGGACAAAAAATGAAGACTTTTTGCCAGCTTGCTAGAAGCAAGCCCGCTAATGATAAACTATGAGGTTTTTTTTTTTAAACTGCATCTTTTCAAGGAAGAAATGTAACCAAAAACCAGTGGCTTGTCAGCTGGGAAGAGGCATTTTCTTTTAGCTGAGAACTCTTATTTCCAAGGCTGTGCAGCAAAGGGAGTTTTTACTTCAAAGCTGCCTACACTGAGGAATAGTAACATCTAATGAAACTGATAGTTAAAACCTCAACTATCACATCATAAGTGAGTTGCTCTAATAGTGCCTGCAACTGTTGCATATCCTCTTTGATTTATTTCACTTTTGATCTTTACCACCTGCTGGACCAGCATAGCTTTGCTCACCCTTTTGCTGAGATGTTTGCAAATTAGCCTATATACCAAACAAAAGATAGTGACAATCTATGTGTATCTTTACTTGATCATTATTTGGGCTAAATAAGAAAAGACATGGATAACAACTGATCATCTATCAAGAAAAAAAATGAGCCTCTCACAGAAGAAAGATATCAAGGCTGCATTTTAAAATAAAACAAATGCCTGTCATTTAAAGATTGCCATTTATTAATGTGGCATTCTTGCTGTGCTACCAATTTCCCTATACTTCACTTAAACACCTGAAATGTATGTTGTTCTTGTATTAACGCAGTTGCTGAACTTGGGCAACTAATACATTGAAATGCCATTGTTTTCTAGGCTTGAAAATAGATTTTATAACTATAAATTTGAAAGTGATTGTATGTTTTGAGCTTTCTAAGGAGTGGATTTGAACATACAAAGTACAGATCGCTTCCATATTGGTACCTGTATTTCTTCTTAGCCAAGTATAATATCAGTTCAGTTAATTGTATCTAATAATGTATGGGAGCAGGGAGAAACCTGTATGGGTTTCCTGGTTAGAAATAAGAGGAAAAAAAAATCAAGTTATCCTGATGATGTGAAGAACTCACAGTCACTAATTACTAAGAAAACAAATGTGGTTTTATTTCTTTGGGAATGAATGAATAGTGGAATATTTACTGTCTCGTATGCTGCAGAATGATTTTTCTAACAACTTTTGTAGAATGTCCTTCTAAATGATTTTTCTTTTTTTTTTTTTTTTTAATTTTCTTCCCCTGGGAAGCAGAGGCGTTCTGACAACCACTTTTGTTCCTGTTTTGGTAAATCTGGAGGAATACCCTCTTCCTCAGCACACACCTGTGTGCAGGCGTGTGTGAATGATAAAGGGAAGACTTTCCTCCACAGTGATTAACTCCTAGGTCTTTGCTCCATACACAGCTGTTTTTTAGCACAAGAATGTGTCTTGTTGTGGAAAGCAAGGTTTATTTTAGATTTTTTGAATACTGACTTCCAAAGAGTGCAACCTATTTGGTGTATTTGTTTGTTTACCAGGAGTCAGTTAATACTCTGTTAATAAGAAGCAATGTGAGTCTTTAGTAGAACAGCAGCCAGAGCATTTTACTGGTAACTATTTTCAATAGTTTTCTGAGCACTGAACTTACTGTATTCCCAGAGAGTTTCTGACGCTTGCTTCCTTTCTTTTGTTCTCATGTTCTCATCCCTAGTAAAGTACATTTCTTGAGTTCTCTTAAATTAAAAAAAAAAAAATAAAAATAGGAAAACATTCCAAACCCAGAACAACCAAACACTTGAGAATGAAAGCTGGGTTTGCAGAGCTTTTAAAATTGCATTGAATTAAGGGACAGGAGAACCTCTCATAGAAAGAAAGGCTGAGATGGCTGATACTGTTTATCCTGGAGAAGAGAAAGTTCAGGGATCTCATGAGTATGAGGAAATATCTGAAGGGGGGGATGTAAAGAAAATGGAGCAGATTCATTTCAGTGGTGTCCAGTGACAGAGCAAGAAGCAATGGAACATAAAGAATTTATCCATGGGGATGAGCACTGAAGACTACTTGAAAACAATAGATTTACCATGTTGTCGTGAGAGTAAAGTATACCTTATCATTGCGTCAACGAGACAAAGGTTCTCTAGTAACTTTTTAAACAGTCTTCTGTTTCCCTTATCCAGGGGACTCCACTTCTGTGCTGTGCAGTGGTATGGCACATAGGCATGATAAGATTATCCAACCTGACTCAAGAACCACGTAGTCAGTTTATCACTAGAGACAACCAGCTTCGTGTGACTGCTGATTAAGCAGACCTCTTAGCAGGGGTCAGTAGACTGTGAAGAGATCTTAGTTCATGTATCTGCACTGCAAGGTTTAGTCAAGATTTCCCTCCTTTAAAGAGGAGCAGATGCTTAAATGTTGCAGATTGTGGTGATATTCACTGGGTTGAGTGGTTGGTCTTTCGTTTAGGTGTGGATTTGTACATTGCACTGTTACTCACAGTAGGTCTGGTCCAGTTCAATGAAAATGGATGGAAAAGAAGCTTCTCAACAATTTAAAAATTTGATCTGATTTACTGTTGTCTATACTAGAATCTGAGAAATGAGTTAGCAGTTTGAGACCTAACTGTCATGTTGTTATAACAGGAATTATGTAAATTATGTAAAGATATTTTTAGTCAAATTAAAGGATTTCTTTAGAAACACCAGCTACTTTTATCTGTTTCATTATCAGGTTATTTTTCAGTTTGAAGAAACTTTTCTGATTTTCCATAAGTATGTATTGTTTCAGAAGCAGATTAAATGGAATCAGTTCATAAACACCTCATTTATTTGAAGTAATTATGTGAAAAATTTCTTCCAGGATGAATATTTGATATAAAATGAGTCAGTAGTATGTCCTAATGTTTCTGCATGAATGAGGCTTTGTCGCAGTAAATTGGAGACTGAAAAACCATAATTTTAATAAACTTCACAAATTACTTTGCTAGTGACTGTTAAACTGGAAGTGTTATCCATTCTAGAGGGAAATAATTGTTTTAATACTTGTTTATTTCTGAATATCACAGTAATTGTAAAGCATTCTTTTTGATGTAATCCATTATACAGTTGTATTTAAAAAGAGATATGTGCCATTTTGTGTTATAATTTAATAACTTTGAAAACCAGATATTCAGTCATCAAACATTATTAAATGAATTCGCTCAGAAACATTCAAATAATTACTGGAAAGAAATGAAAAATATAGTAGGCTTATTCTTGGGCTTGAAGGTTGTTATCTGCTATGCAAGGTTCCCTTCTATGCCCAAGTAGGAAATTACTGTGTACACGGTCTGTTGAAATAAATGAGCTCCTATGCCCATGCAAAAAATCATTTATGCACTGGCGTAATATTAACAGGTCCTTTTAAATCATTGTGATAAAGTGGAACTTTCATTTTTGCTAGTTATGGGAGGCAGAGTATTGAAAAGCAGATCTGAATCATGATTTGGTGGCTTTTGCCTTTTCTTCCTATCCAGAGCATTCTACTTCTGTAGTGCCTTAACTTATGCACTAGACCCAGTTTGCAAAACCAACTAGGAATTCTGCTTCTCCTGTACATCCCTCTGCCACTTTTACTTTTGTGAGCTTCGTTTCCAATTGATTGACTATAGGAACCTTTATGAACATAAATCCTCTTTAAAAAATTGTTTGTTTTTTGTTTTGTTGTTTGTTTGGTTTTTTTTTTTAATTATGGTATAGATATGGTTAACATGACTTTGTAAATGCAATTAATTATTTTCAGAAATATGACTGAGAATTCTATAGCATTAAGAGTCAATGAAGCATTCCCAAGAGGATTTAGATCGACTCTGTTGGTATTAAAAGTGGTTTAAGGAAAATTAGTTATTGGATTTGTTACTAGTGAGTTTCTGAAACCCTGTGTGTTTATTTTCATCAATGACTTTTGGAGTAAGTGTAGAAAGACTGCTCATTAAATTTGTTAGAGATAGTAAAGCTTAAAATTATGATGGTTACAATACAGTGACACAGTTTTCTGAATCAGAAAATTCAGTGTGCAGAGAGGAGCCTGTTCAGAAAGTCTTTCAAATCTGTGCCTAGGATCTAAAAATGCAGGAATACTTCATGATATGGAATAGATTATTCTGAAAACTGATGAATCTTCAAAGTATTTCATGGTCATAGGAAGGAATTTGTTATGAGTTTAACTGTAGAATGATGTGCTAGAATGGAGTGGATATAATTCTTTTAGAGGTAAAATGAGAAGGAGAAGTGAACCTGAAGATTTTTGGAAAGAAAAGTTTAGAATGTTTTCTTCTCATGTTCCCACTTGTTAAGGACTTGATAGTAAGTTAAGGGCCACCACAATACTTGAAAAGGAAGAACTTTCATCAGATAAGTTTTAAGATCTCAATTTCTTAATCATATCAGAAAGTAAATTGAAATGAAATTTTATTATGGTGCATGAGAAATTTGATGGAAAAAAATGCTTAGCTCTAAAAGGCTTTTGAATTCTGCAAGGAAGGGTGCACTCAAATAGGAAATTTCACTGTGTAAATTCCTTTGAGGGTAATAATCACTTAGAACAACCTAACAAAGGGCAAAATAGAGTCTTCATTCCTTGTATTATGTAAGATAAAACTGAATGTGTTTCTGGAAGGTATAGTTAACCA
The DNA here is from genome assembly GCA_009867235.2 of Psittacus erithacus. Classification (NCBI taxonomy): domain Eukaryota; kingdom Metazoa; phylum Chordata; class Aves; order Psittaciformes; family Psittacidae; genus Psittacus; species Psittacus erithacus. The sequence goes on along the minus strand of WYDI02141536.1, from coordinate 108,302 downwards.
AAGTTAAGCAAATAGGCTGGTAACGAAGCTTGTAATATTCCGGAATTTGTTCTCACTGGTCTAGTGGTTCCAGCAGATTTCAATCTGACAAGTCTGTAAATTTCCATTGTAGTTCCTGAAACCTAAACTGCTTCACAGATAATTTGATTAGTAGAAACAGGGGGAAGTGATACCAGGAAGACAGGCAAGGATGGGACAGTGGAACAGAGAAAGATCTGAAGAGTGATGCACATGTCAGCACATGGAGTTACAAAGAAAGCAATTTTGGAATTATATAGCACTATTTAGAATTTAACTGTAAACTGTAGTAGCTACATGAAGAGGAAAAACCCAGCCATCTAATCCAGCCTTTTGCCAGTGTTATCTTGTTCTCCAAATTACTGTATGTTTTCTAGTCTTTTCTCTTGTTTTGTAATGGATCGTAAAAATGAAGGATGTCCAGATAATCACCGGTATCTCATCTATTGCGGTATCATTGGGCTGAAAATTACCCTTCAGTGGTGGGTGATTGTGCTATTAAATGGAGAGGCTTTGCATTATAATGAAAGTTAATTATTAATAAGGCTGTGAGAGAATTGCCAGAGTAAATTTCTAAAATACCCTGTGCTGCAATTGAACCTTTTCAAATATCTCAATATTTCTGTGTGAAAAGGATCATTAATTCCTATCTATAGAATAAGCGCACTGCTTAGGGCTGTGAAAAATCCAGGAGCTATCAGTGATGAGAAGTAATTTCAGCTTTTACATCCAAAATTTGCCTTTTGGGACCGAGGATTTGGTGTGTAGGGACATTGAAGATTCTTTAAGCTACTGGTCTATGTCCAGGAAGCGACACTGAAGACTTGGGAGTAGGTGGGTTTGCATTAAATTCCTCGGGTATGTGAAATAAAACAGTACTTTTGATCAGAGTGACTTGTGGGAGGGGTGTAGCCACAATCTGTGAAGAGAAGATCAACCTTTTGCTTCCTAAGAGTTGGTGTACATTGTGGAAATGTTACTTCTTATGCCTTGTCTGGATTAATGAGGCTGAGCACCGATGAGAAGTGATACCTGCAATATTTTCTTGCTGAGTTTTTTGCCTGGCTTCTCCTGTCAGCTTAATGATTTGCAAAACTTGTGTCTTTTTTGTGTTGTGTGTATTATTAGTGGTAAACAGTATTTTTTGAGAACTGGCTTGATTAGAAAGTGAATAAACTCTTGCATCTTTGAACATGAAAGATTCAAACAGGGAAAAGCTTGCTAATTTAAATGTCTTTCCTATTTTTATTCAGTGTTCCCTTAAATTCTATAAGGGACAAACCATAAGTGTGTTTTGGCAATGCTATTGCTTCCTTGCTGTCTTCTGTTTCTGCTCCTCGGTTTTTCTGCTGCTTCTCTTTTATACAGGCAAACAGCTACAATCAGATCAACTCCTGTGTCTGCAATTAATTCAATAAGTCTTCCTCCGTTTAAAACTTCTCAAGTATTTTGTGTGAAATTATTTTTTACAGCAAAAGTACTTTTTTATTTTTTTCTTTTACATTGAAAAGTCTTTAAGAGGGTTTGTTTTTATTTTTTCTGTACAAAGCTTTTTTCATGTTTCTCTATAGAAGAGTTGAATCTTTGTAACATCGTTATGAAACTGAGGTTATTTATAAAATACTACACATACGAGATTATAAATTTCTAGAATTTTAAATAGCTAGGTAGTGTTTTAAGTCCAAGTTAGAACACTTTGTAAAGCTGTTATGGTCAGCTGACTTAGGTGTTGTGCTGAACTTGTTTTCTGTTTCTTTTATTCTGCAGCTACATGGAGAATACACCATGAGCTGTTGGAAATTGATGTTCTCTTATTGCTATAAAAAATATGGCATAGAAAATTGTAACTTTAAAAAAAAGATAACTGAAAAGATCTGAATTTGAAAACCTCTTTAACAATATCTCCAAATGCCTGCCAAAGATTATAAAATACAGAATATTCTAGCTTGTAAAACCATTACTTAAGACTGCAGCTAATGAATTGTGAGGCCATTTTAGAGGAGATTATTTTGTGAATATAGACTAGAACTAAGCTTGAAGAAAGTGTAAAGCAGATACGATAAAAAGTTGCATGGGCTTGTTATTCCAGCTGTCATAAAGGAAGCATAGTCCTGCTGGCTAAAAACATGCTGTGTATATTGATTTGGCATAAATGATTTACATTAGTTTATCTAGCCTCTCTTTTTTTGCTCAGTTCTTTTACTGGCTTGGTTCAACTTTATTTATTGAAGTTTTCTTTAGTCTTCTAAAGTAAATAGAATTTTTTGGGTTGGGTTTTTTTGTTTTTTTGTTTTTTTGTTTTTTTTTTTTTGTTGATGTTGTTGTTGTGTTTTGGTTTTGGGGGTTTTATTTTCCATACAACTTATCAGCTTCCTTGTCTTTTGAATTTTTACAGATTATGGGCATGACTGGTTTATAATTTTGGAAGTTGTTCTGAAAGCAAAACCTTCTGTGTAAAGGTATTGTGAATAAGAAACTTAGCAGGCATGGTCTTTGAATAAGATTAAGGGTAGAATTGTACATAATCTAGCTACTTCGTAAAACACTTTCCTCATCATTTGAGGGCCAAAAAAGCTGGAGGCAGGGAATTCCATTATTCCTATTTTATTCTTAAATAGTGTTTACCTTTACTATGAAGTGAAAGGCTGAAACCATGCTATTTATTAATCAAATTAATTTTATATCAAAGGAACAAAAAATCAGTATTTTATTGTATATAAAGAATTTTAAGACCATGCTGCATGTTTGTGATGTGTCTTTTGGCAAAGAATAAGGCAGCAGGAGATACAGAAGCTTGAACACTGTGTTTTTCACTTCTTAATCACTCGAACAAGGAGACTCCTTTAAATACTTGTGGAATCGATGAACACAGTTGCATCCAGAAGGTGGACATCTGTAGTAGCTTGTTACCATCTCATGGAGGCGTGATACCTGTCTAAGTGGTCCTTATCTAATACATTTGAGTCGGGCAGATCAGATTCCTTCACTGTTGGTAATTTGTGTATACTATCCAAGGTCAGAATCCTGAATAGGACTTAAACTGCATCATTCTGTTTCTAGTTATTAGGGGTTGAGAATTACTATGGTTTATTCACATAACTGCGAAGACAAATTTCCCTTGAGAAGAGATAGCTAAAAATTTGTGCTAGGCCTTCTAAACTGTATTCTTATGAACAGATACTCAAGTGAGCATATCCTAAAGCAGGATTTCCAAAATGTCAAGTTTCCAACCTGGAGACAGGCTAGAACATGCTTTCTTGGGAATTCCCTAACCTAGGATATGTGACACCACAGTTGTGGACTCCAGAGCACAGACCAAACTAAAATTACATTGTTGATCAAGATTTAATTTTTCTCCAATTACTTGGGTTTGGGGTAATTAAAAAAAAAACAAACCAAACCAAAAACCCCAAACATTCCAGTAAGCTGCTTCTTTTCACACAGTTCCTGACCATCTCTGAACTTGAGGAAGAAGTTTTGGGTTTTAAACATTTTTTTTAACATTTAGATTTTTCTTCTTTTTCCACATCAACTGGACTGATAATGAACTGTGTTTTGTTTTTCACTGTGAAATTCTGATTTGAAGTCCTCCAGGAGCTACTAGCAGGTGAAAGAGTGGTTTTCTATGTTGAAGACTGCCATTAGGCACCCACGTTGCTAAAAAAAACCCAAAACAAACCCCAGAACACAACAGTTCTCACTTTATATCAAAATTTTTGGAGCAGAATTTTCATTAGGTGAAGTGAGACATAGGCTTCCATATTCTTCTGTCAAATTTTGAAAATAAGACTTGCCACCTTGCACTCTTTAAATCTTGTCCTTTGCATTTATGACAGGTACATATATATTTATGACATTTAATTATAGGCAAACAGGCCATTTCCTGCCTTAGTCATAATGTCACAGAATAGTTGATGTGGAAATTTATGGCAATGACAGATACTTTGGTTTTTGTCACTTTATTACTAAAGGAATGTGTTACTCCAAAAGTTGTTTTACACTTGAGATATATGCAAAATGGTGAGGCAGTCATGACATCCAAGTAAGAATGTGAAGATGTAGCTTGGCATATGGTGACAGAAAGGTGATATGTTTTGGCAGTAATTCGACAGTTAGAATAAATACGCCATCAAACAAAAATGGTTGATGAAAAGTTTGTAATGTAGTCTTTTCCTGTAGTATCTCCATTTGAAGAACATAAGCATTTATGTTATAGGTAATCTGGAACATTTGTAGACTCTTTGAGAACAAATGGCACTGTATCTCACATTAGTAATCCATTTTCTTAATTATTTTATTTCCAGGCAGAATACTGCAGCATTTTGCAGTACAAACTTGCCAATGTGAGTATTACAAGTGAATTGTGAAGGCTACCATCAAGAAATAAACAGAACCACAAGAAAGATCTTCCAGGTCCAAGAGCAAACAAAAATGTTTGGTCCTTTCTTTTCTGTCCCTTTGGTTATAGGCAAAGGACAAGGGGTCCACAGTTGGACTGAAAGCACTCAAATCTTCAAAAGAAGTTTATTATATGTGTACTGCAAAAGTGCTGCAAAGTGTCTCATAAGGGTCAGATCGCCCAGATGCTCAAGTCTTTTCATTAAGATACGATATTGTGTTAGAAATCCTGGGTGTGCCTTCAGAAGTGCAGCACTGGTCTGCTGCAACTGCTGCCTCTCAAAGGTAGAGAGAGCCAGGGATCCTGGAAGCAGTGCCGTGGGAAGGGCTAGTGAGCACAGGCTTTATGCTGTGCTGTACTGGGCGGATGCTATGCTGCCTGGAAGTACTTTGGTCTTTACTTACTTGGATGTCTCTTTTCTTAGCTCTTTGTACTTGATGGTGTTTGGAAGCTTCATGGAGAAATAACTTCCATATGCAGATATAATTAACAAATCGCACAAGTTACTTCTCGGCTATTAAATGTGTTGATTTATTCAAACTGAGGATCTGACTCCTAACTCTGTTTTGTTCGTTTCTGTTTCCCCCCTGCATTACAATATTCCTATTTATTTTGTAATAAAAATTTAGAATAGTTTGTAAGGAAACACAGGAAGCCAGACTTGTGTTAAATATAACATTTTCCCTTAGAGAAGGTAGATATTGAAATGTACAGTAGCCAGCTGCTACTGTACTTTGATGGATACTTTGCTTTTCTGCCAGGAAAAAGAACTGATTATGTTAAACAATGTATTAAATATAGCATCATACAGCTCGTTTTGATTTGGTTCCTTGTTGCTGTGCAGTTCTTATCAACAGAAAGGTGATTGCTTTTTAAATCTGTGCTATTATAGAAATACGATTACTGTAACTCTGCTGGTCTCAATTTTGTATTTGACCCAAGGCTTATCTCATTTTCTGTTACCAAAGGTAACTAGACTGCAGTATATTTTGAAAGTTTCAGAGGACTTCTCTGTCTGTTGCTGCACCTCTCTGCCCACTGTATATCATTGATTTTTCATTGTACCAGAGAATTATCTGGAAGCTTAAATAATCTGTTTTCCAGACCTAAGTCTGATCCATTCAGTTTCTTTTTGTGTGGGAGCTATTCCCTGGGGCTATCCATGCCCCTGAGGCTAGCATCTTCTATTGGGTAGTGTTGAAGATAGTCATACACTTGACTTGCAAGTGAGAAGCAACAATATATTTTATTGATACAAAGTAGTGGGCAAAATTCAGTGGCAAATGCACAATGGTGCAGAATTCAATGTCAAGGTACATTTAAGTATTTACTATATAGAGGACAGGGTCAGACTGTCAGGGAGATCCTCCTGTCGGGTCATGAGGTTCAGAAAGGACTCCCTTATATTCTAAGCTCCTCCTCAGAGGGTAGTTTAGGTGTAGCTGCATCCAGACTTATTACCAAACATGGTTAATGGTTTATATCTGAAGGATTATATGTGCACAATCAGTCCTTTGTACCATTTAGCTGATTTTAAAGTTCCAGTGCTCTTATTCCTAATTCACTAACCAAATATCTGACATGATAATGAATTTCTCAACCTCAAGGCATCAACTTGAGAGGTGTCCCTACTCAAGGGTAGATCCTGGCATGCAGCCCACTGCTGTGCAGGAGAGCTCAATGGGCCCTGGGCTGTCCATTATTTATGTAGTAAGATAACTGACTTATAGTCCCATTTGCATCCCAGCCCTATTTCAGCTGGTGTGCACTCAACTAGCCCTCAGCTGTTCAGCAAGATTTATGGCCCTTAGCTACTGTGCTGTTATCTGTCACCTCAGAGTCCAACTTAAGCTAAATGCATTTTGACAGCCAGTGGTGGCTGTTGCTTAAGCAGAAGGGAGGGGAGCACACTGCCCTAAGTAATCAATTACCTGTGAGTGCCCTGGGCCAACCAATAGAAACCTGTAGCTGCCAAACAAATGCTTGTCCCTTTGCATCTACCCATGATTTATAAGCAGATTCAAGTATTCAAGTTTCAGTGACTCATGCCTTACCAGCTTGGTAGATGTCTCAGATCATTTGCTGAAATATGGAAAGGTGATATTGGCTTGTGTTTACCGGGTGGTATAATCTTTTTGTTTAGAGCTAGCTGTATTATTTAGCTTTGGAAAAAAGTATCATAATAATTTGATCTTTAAGTTCCAAAGAAGCTAAATCATTGACAGAAAGCAAAATCTTCATCCTGTCTATTTTTGAATCTATCGACATACAGTTCTCAGCATCCTATAAACTTCTTTTCATCATTAATGTATGTAGGGTAGAGCAATAGGAAATCCTGACTGACAGGCTAAAGGTTAAGGGGTACGTGTAATCCCTGGAATGGAGAACTATTTAGCAATATTGAAAAAAGCTGCTTGATACAAGGCATTAACAAAATGCATTGTGAAAGCTTGGCACCCTAATTAATGTGACTGCCAATGTCAAACCAAAAACTTTGCTAGCAAAACAATTTGTCCAGGACTAAGCAGACACCATCATGGCAGATTGAAAGAACATTCATACAGGGATACCATCTGTTCCTAATGGCTTTTGAAGAATAGCAGATGAAAATGCACTGAAGACATGAAAGCAGAAGACTGAACATCAATGGAAAGAGGACACAGTGCATACAAAGCAGTGGTGGAATAGGCCAGCTGATAGAGGCAATAAAACTGGAGACACTGACGCAGAGGAGAAAGGGTGAGTGTACTCATGAAAAACAAAATAGTCTTTGGGCAGTGAGAAAGAACCACCATGAATAATTACGGCTATCAGTTATTGGATAGCTGTTGTATTTGACTGAAAAAGGTGGTTGTTAAAATGGTAGAATATGAAACGACCTTCCCTGTTTCACACTAGAGAGGTGGTCCCATTTAGGATGTCTGTCACAGTCTGAAATACCTAGCCAAATTTCTTTGATAATTTTCTCCAAAACTCACACCTTTTGCTTTGGTGGTCCCAGTTTGAGTCCTGGGAGTGTCAGCCAAATTTACATTCATACAAAATGAATTATTGTTCATTTTAAGTTCTGTAGCTTCTGGTGCTTAAGATCATGTCAATCAAAGGAATGCTATATGAATATAGAATTCTCTATATTCTACAGAATTCTCTATTCTATATGAGTATTGGATAAGATTCTATATTTCCTAGCAGGAATGCATTACAGGTTAATTTTTGTGCCTTAACACAGAGACATCAGCAGTGCAGTACCCAATTTCCAAGTTCTTTTTCCTTGGGAATAAATTCCAAGGTTTAGAGTCAATTAATTTGCACGCTGCCAGGATAAAGTCCTATGAAAAGAACACTCCTGGGGCCAGCTTGGAGGAAGTACTGAGCAAAGGATGTACCTGAACTCCTTTCCTCTCTGGAACGCAGATGCCTAGGCTGAGCAAAAATTTCTTTCCCCTTAAGCTGGAGTCCTATCCTGAAGCTGTACTGCTCTTTGAACAAAACTTGCTGGTTTTGGATGGTGACAGGTCATCGTAATGGCAGCCTGGTGCCCAGCAGCTTTGCTTTGAGGCTGTCTGAGTGTGCCTCCTTCTCCCCAGGCACAGCTAGCTGTGCTTTATAGATAACATGGTGTTGGATATGTTTTTGAGGGCAGGCAGGGATGAACATCCTGTTGGTCACTGTAGAGATAGATGCTTTGAGTACTCATACAGGAATGGAGTTTTGAAAGATTTAGTTGCAGTTTTATCTTACTTAATGTCCTAGTGGAGTCTAGGCAAATGTTGATGGCCTGGTATTCCAGCTGGCTAAGGGTTAGGCAGTTACTTAGGCAGTTCCTTTATCAGTAGTAGGAAATATGACATCTAAGGCAATATTTATCAGATATTTAGCATGGCTTGAGGTGTTCCAGAGCCTTTGACCAGGCCACCAGATACCGCTGCAGACCTCCTGCACGTTAGCAGGATCCTTCTGGATCTGACCTGAGTTTTTAGAAGTCTAGCATAGCCCTGAAGGACCCTAGGATTTCTTGTAATCTGTTAAACAGAATACATAGGTAGTGATACCATATGTCACCTCCTTAAGCTGGAAAAGACCATGAAAGCAAAGAACTTTTTTTTTCTTGTTAAATATATAGGGTTGGATTCTGGTCTCACATGAGCTGTATGCTTACTAGTATATTTATTTATTTTGTGTATCTGAATATCAAATCTGTATGTCTCTAATATTTTCAATTTATTTCAATCTTTTGCCAAAGGAATTAATTGAGATAGATTATTTCATAGCACAAATAAACAATGTAAGGATTTTATGATTCAAAACTATGAATATTTTATAAAGAATATAAATAACTTATCATCTACCCCACTTTTCATTCCAGTCATTTTTTTGTTGGATTATTTTTTAAGTGGTTCTTTATTTGTACATTTTTACCTCTGAAATCAAGCCAGTAGCTTCAGCTAAGGAACTAATGTTAGCTTATTTTAATTACAAAGCTTTATGAGAAATAAAAGTTGTATAAAACTTAACATTAAATGAGCTTTGTTTATATCTTAAGTTTTTGTTGTGGAAGAAAATGCACACAATTAAACCAGACTTTCCATCACTCAGTCATGTGTAGAAATGCCCTTTCTTTCTGAGTGAGGATCTGGGACAAATGTTGCTGAATTTTTTCTACAGAAAGATATGAGCATGTAGCAATAATTCGTTCTGCTGGTCAGTGGCGCACTTTGTGGTGTGCAGCTGTCAATACAAAGATACGCATTCCCGATGTTCTGTGATGTGTATTACACTATTACACCTGTTTGATTCAGTATAGTGCTTCTCAGGTGTTGCCACCAGGAACTTCATGATATATGCTCATTAAATTCTCCTAATATGCTAATACTTCAGTTGTCAAATCTGAGGCCATTGAAACTTTTTGAGAATCATGTTTGTAGACTCTGAATTGAAGATGAGTCTGATGCAGGATTAATTTAGTTTGACACTGAAGATCTTTCTCTAGCCTCTGTTGTGAACTACAAATGATGATTTAAAATATCAGGATATATCACAAATGTATGTGATATAAATGCCTTTTGTAATAGTTGAGATACTTGAGTTCAGGAACCCCAGCAGTGTCACTGTTCTTGTAAAAAGCGGTTGCTAGGATCAAACCAGGTAGATGGCTTTGTTTTGTCCCAGTTCTGGATATTTTCTTCACAGAAATTTCCTGTGATTCCCAGGGATTCCTGAAAATCCATAGAGCTTTTTAAAATAATCTCCTGATAATGATATGTCTCAGTGACCGTGGTGTTCTTCACCTGTCCAGTTCTTCTACTCTGTGCTTTGTCCTTGACAGAAGTTTCTTTTACTTATGCATGTATTTCAGTATTGTTTATACCAGTGGTCCTTCACTGCAGAACTTAAACCAAAAGAAAACTAACAAAAAATACTAATCTCATCAGATTCTCTCTAGTAAGTGTAAAGTACTGCAATTAAAATTAAAGTATTTCTTGTCACTTGCAACTGTTTTACTCTGCAACAAATGCTGAAGACAGGATACTGCTTTTTTGGGCACTTTTGCCATTTAGGTTTCTTTTTTGACACAGCTGTGAATCAGTGAACTCTTAATTTAGAAGAGTTTAATTAAGTCTGTTTTTTTTCCTAAAGGAGTATCAGTCAAAAAACTTCATCAAGAACGTTTCATGGTTCATTTGAATGTTCTTATTTTGCTGTTCCCGGTGTAATGTGGTGGTGGTTTATTGTTTGGAGAGGAAAAGATATCAGGGACTCACCTGTCATTTGCTTGATGCTTCTGCAGGTGACATATTACATTGTCAACACTTGCTTTACTACACTGGCAGCAATTTAATTGGCACCATGTTTAGCCTGATGTTATTCGCTTTCGAGTGGTTAGATAAATCAAGGCTGTTAGATGCTGATTCAAAACCTTTTTTTTTTTTAATAGCAAATGAGCATTGCCTTCTGCACGGTGACAAGATAGCAGGGAGTCATGTTTACTATTTATTCTTAAGTATCAGCATTCACTATTGAAAATATTCTTGCTGGTGCTGAAGAAATAGTACCATCAGATGCTGAAGCAGTTGTCATTTTTGACACATCCCAGAAACTGTGTTGCAGTCTGAATCTCTGGGTTTTTTTGGTTATCATTATAGACATGCTTTTGTCAAATCCTGTTGAGATTTTATCTTGGACCTGTATGATGGCGTCCTCATCTTAGCTATGATTTAAGCTATGCAAGTGTAATCCTGCTATTGTAAATTATGTACTTCTTTTTTCCTGAATAAAGTTTTCCAGCCATCATTAATTCAGTGAATATATTAGTCACCAGTGTGAGAGCAAAACCTCTCAAGTTATATAGTTGCAATTTTGAATTAAAAATTGCTTGAGACTCTTTAAGAGCTTCGTGGAGCCAGATATTTCTTTTAAATTACAGAAGGAGATGATGGCTGTTGGCACTGTGGAATTGGATCTGGAGTTGTCCAGATAATGCTTTCTGGCCAAGTGAAAAAAGTTCTTAAAGATCTAAAAAATTTGGCATTTTCTTTTTATTTTTTTTTTGCCTTTTTTTTTTTTTTGTTTGTTTGTTTGGTTTTTTTTTTTTTTTTTTGCTATTATTAGAAAGGCAGCTACAGACAAACAGCTGTAAAACATAAGCAGAGAAATTTGGTGACAGTCTTCGTAGTTTTGATAGCCCGAAAGATATTTTTAGGATATTCGATGCAGATACAGAAATTAAAAATAAACAAATTGGGTTGCATTTAAATTAACTTTAATCAGAAATGATATTTACAAGAAGTTTTGATGATATTTAATCAATTTGAGTTACTTCCATTTGCCAATGAAATTGCATTAAAAACAAGATAAAACCAGAATCCAGTCAGGAGTAGCTTATTAAAATGTAAGGGAAACTGTTTCCTTAAGTTCTTCAGAGCAGTAAAGACAACATGATCAGAGTTCTTTACAAGTGTTCATTTATTTTTCTTATGTTCATACATGACATGCTGGTAGAATTAAATTCTTATTACAGAGTATAGAAGTAAAATTGCTTCTGTTTCTTATCTCAGAAGTGCTTTATAATACGGATACAACTTTATTGTGTCTGTTGCAGACACGCTAAAATGATTCATGAAGTAGGAGAGCAAACATCTTGTTGCAGCTGTCTTGCGGATGTAGAGGAAAAACAAACAAGCCTAAGCTTTATTATTATGGTCTTTCTACTTATTCGCATTTTATTATTAAATCAAAATTGGAATGTATTAAACAGCAATGTGTTCTCCCAAAACTTACAAGGGAGGGGAAAGTATCTTTCTATAATTCAAGCTTAGTTATTACATAAGGAAAGTCAGTTCTCTTTTTCTGTTCTTCAGGGTGTATGTGTAACCCAAGCTTTCAGGATTAAGACAAATCATCCTTGCATTTTTGCTTTAGAAATAGACTTTTAGCATGTGACTTGCATGTAAAATATGTTTATTGTGAACTTTTATCTCATGGCATATAATGACTATCTACTGATAGTTATTACTGACCATTAAATCAAGTGCTGACAGATTGTGAACACCAGTCGCACTGAAAAGATGTTCTTGTAGTATCTGCTCTATAGAATTGTATTACTAAAGGTAAAACCAAATATGTGAAAGCTCAAAGCTGTGTGCAGCACAAGTCCCTTTTAAATATACATATCCTAGAGCTATCTACAAGCTTCTTTTGTAGTGCATTTTCTTAAGTCAATATGTCTTTATTTTCATAATTTTTCAAATGCTTCAGATTGCCTACATTATAGTGTGTACTTCTTTGTGTGTCTGTAATTTGGTGATAATAAGTTTGCATTATTTCTTCCAGAAAATTTTCCAAATGAGTATCTTGGTCTGACACATGGCCAGTGACTGGATAGATAATGATTGGCATTAGAGATATTTTCTGTCAAAATGTTAGCTTCCCTCATTTTTGCACAATCAGATAATGAGCTAGTTCCTTTATTAGTGGTGTCTGCTGTGTTTTAAATGATTCATACGGTTTATAGGACAGGAATGATAGTAATAAGTCATGCAGTAATAAGTACGTAGTTGGTAAATGCAAGAACAACGAAGTGGAAATGAATACTGCATGACCAACTCACTTTAACTGGTATAACTTGGATGGTTTCTTGCACAGAACTATCTTCAATTAAATGCATAGTTTATTTACTAATTGGGGCAGAGAAATGCAGTTCTAGTTAATCATGGAGTGATAAAACGCAGCTTCTGTCCTCATTTGCAATACCTTGTTCTAGCAAGCTTTTCACAAAGTTCACTCCAGGCTAGCTGTTCTCTGGCTTAAAGAACATAAACGATAACGCTTTGTTTATCAGTGAATAACATTTGAATGAATTTAGTCTTTTAAATCACTTTCTGAAGAACTGTATCTGCCACTGGAGCTACACATAAAGGCACATGCATGAATTTTAATGAATTTAGGCTCGTGGAAAGTTTGCAGAAGCCCAGAGTGACAAAGATCTCTTACCAGGACAAGGACAATAATTAACGTGTTCTAAAAAATGCTCTTCCTTCTGATTGTGTTTGCTAAATATGAAAATAAGGAAGACAGTAACACACAATTGCAATTATTAATTCATAGCAAACCTTCTCCGCAAATATATTTAATCAATTGCCCATCAGACATTAATGTCAGGGTATGTTATCCAAACACATCTCTTCAATGCAGAACTGAAAAACAGTGCAGGAGAAGAAATGTCAGATATTAAATTGTCTGAGAAGGTTTAAAGTATTATTTGAGAACTGTTCTCAAATAATGAGAAGAAATAAATGAAATTTTATTCACAGAAATTGCTTAGATCTTTTATGTTTTCAAAATTATGTGAGGAAACAGTTTTATCAATGCTGATGGATAATGATGCCTTTGAAAACGAAGGACGTCAAACAACCGTATATATTCATTCTTTCAAAATAGATTTGTGAAAGGAAACTGTGAATCTAAATTCAGATCTAGAGTATCAGTAAGAAAAGTAGGCAAATCTGATTTACAATATACAGTTTGTATATTGAGTTGTTAAAATGAGAAACGTGACCTTTGGTCAGTGAATGACATCTTAACAGTGAGCATCCTTTGGTAATTCTACCTTATACCGCTTTCACACATCCCAGGTGACAGAAATTAATATTAAACAAAGACCATGCTATGTGCAGATAGTCCTGCAAATTGTTAGTGTGCCTTTTTCACTAGAGGTTTTCTGTTAAAACTGAGGCATTTTTTGAGGTATACAAGATGAAGTTATTAATACCAAGCAGATCATGAGAAAGGGGGAGTAACACTAGTTTCTGCAGGGTAATGTACGCTAGAGAAGGAGCATTAAAGAAGTAGAATATAATTTCCCATTAGAATTTGACTGGGACACCTAATTTCTCTGGCTTCCAGCTGAGAAAGTCTTATTGAATTACACCTGTCTGAAGAAAAACTTCTTCAAATAACTCACAAAGCAGCATGAACAAGATGGATGCAAATGGTTGCAAACTGGAAAAGGTTGTTTGCTTTGCCTAAGACTCTAATCCCTGCAAATTCAAAAGTCAAAGACTTAAAGCAATTCTTGAGCCACACACACTTGTTATTAAATGATTCTTGTAATAGCATATGACTGACAGAAGGAGTGAGAGGAACATAGAAAATATTTACAGAATACTGCTCAATGCATCTTATTACTGTAGTGGGGAGATATATTTGCAGAGGTACCAAAGAAGGTCTGCCTGATCCAGACAGCTGCTTACATTTGAGGGTGATAAAAAACATGTAGGGGTTATTTTCTGTGTACGTAAATACGCCAAACAAGAGTGCTCAGAGCCATCTCAAGGGGTATAGCTTGTTCATTTAATGACCTCAAATATTTGTGGTTTTTAACCCTCACTTCAGTACTGTCACACAACAGGGCCATGTACGTGTATTACAGCTGCCTTAGGTATTGAACCACCTGTGGACAGGGCGAATTATCTATCTGCAGCACGAGAGAGAGTTGGCTTGAGCAAGGCTGTTTAGATTAGAGACAGCCTGTGAACAACTTGCATTGCTGCTGATGTTCCCCACTATTCAGAGACTTCTGCTAAGAAATTTATTTATGTTTGCTGCACTTCTGTGGGATTTTTTTTTCCCCAAGAATGTAATGCTCTGGAAATGCTTTAAAAGTTCTGGAGGAGTTGCTCTGTGTTTTAGTAGAAATATTATGATTTGTCAGCTTTTTATTTTGAGAAGAAAATTAAACACAGTTTCTGTATCAGTAAATTAAGGGGTTTTTTGCTTTCTGGTCAATCTATAAAAATTGCACAGCACCCTCATAACAAACTTGGACTTAATATTCTTACAGGTCTTTTCCAACCTAGTTGATTCTATGATTCTAAACAATGTGCAAGATTAATGTAAGAGGTTGTTAGGTTGGGTACCTTTTAGAAGTATCCATAAAGCAGTTGCATGTAAAAGTTGGGATTTGTCAAAAAAGAGCCAGTGCAGTAAGTGCAACTGTTGCATTGTTTAAGTAGCATTCGCAGAACAAATCTCTTTCTAAGGGTATTTAATTGTCAGCTTCCCCATCTTGGTCTTTTTTTTGTATCTTTCCTGTATAGCATTTGCGTTTTTTCAAATACAGTCATGCAACTGCGCATTAACAGTTTTATTTACTGACTCTATTCACACTGATTCTGCTTCTATCAAAACAGTAAATTTTCCAGTGGAAAAGTTTATTTCTTGGTGATAATAATGAAATAGAGCAAAGACTGTGGCCTTGATAAAAATGGAATATGTGAAAATGAAATACATAAATAAAACTAGAATTTATTCTCCCATCATCTGTCTGGCAATAGCAAATAACAAAAGGGCTATGAGGAATAGTATTTTACTTCAGATTGAAGAGTAAACCAGAGAGAATTTAAATACTCTGAAATAATTGCATATGGTTATCTTCAGCTCTAGCAGAAAATCTCAGTCTCGTGCTAGTTCTTTAATTTAGTTTAATCTGCCTTCTCTACATAAGGTGCCTTCAGTTCTCAGTTATTTTTTCAAGGTGTTCTGGTACGGTCATCTCTTTTCCAAGGGCTTTATTTTCCTAGTAAGTGAAATGCTTCGGGTTTATCTACAGAAAATGTAAGTAACAGATAAATGTACAGAATTGCAGGTGCAATTTGAAAACGGTATCTCTATAGCTGGCCAAAAGATTGGGCTTAGAGTAATGCCACAAATGCTGTATGGTGAGGTTTTTTTCATGAAGATATTTTGAGTGAATTTTTCCTTTGAGTCAGTACTTTCCTTTAAAAATACTGCTTTTGTAGGAAAAAACTGCACCCACAACTTTTGAAAAGTAACTTTTGTATTTTGTTTATGATAGTCAGTGGTATGCAGATGTGTTAACGATTCTTCTTCTGGAAGACCTGGGAGATATTCACAGTTGGAAATATACTTAAATTCCCACTTCCTTTTGCTTAACAGCAAAACAGCTAAAATGTTAAGCAGGAACAATATATAATGAAACCTAAAGGAACTGCAATCCTTGCATTATTTATTACTGCAGTATTTGTAAAATAGTTTACCAAAGTTAAGTTTCCAATTCCAGTTCTATGGAGAAAACAAGGTATGTCATAGGAAAACAGATGGTTTCCTGAAGTCAATGTCTTTTTCTCTGTTCAAAAGACCACACTAATAGGATATCAGCAATCCCTAGTGAGGTGAGTCTGTGACCATGAGGTTTATACACAGGAAATTCACAGGCTTTGCTTTAGTAAAGGAGAGATTTCATCTCCACACTAGAAAAATAGGTAAAGAATTGTAGGGGGCTGAAAAAATTGTTTCAGACCTCTGGTTTTGGGTTTGAAGGTGAAAGGTAGTAATTCAGTTTAGAAGTAAGATCTTGTTTTGAATTACAGTCTTCAGAGAATGTTCATTTGAAGTTGAGGTACAATGTTGAATCTGTTTCCTGCCTGTAAATTAAATCATTGATCTTTTGTGGTACTTTTTAGTATGACAAATGTTGTAATGCTGATACACTTTCAAAAATTATTAATAAACACCACAGAATTGGAGATTTTTCATACTTCTTTGTGGCATTTACAGAAGTCAAGGTAATATGTAGCCAGTTATTTTTCTTCCTTCTACTTCTACTTTTATTTTTGTACTGTTTATTTCCAAGATTTCATGAAGAGAAGCAAGAATGCCAGTAGAACAGAAGTGACTTAAAACTGAGACAACAATTTTGTTTCTGTCACGATTTGGAGAGAGCCTGTGTGTTAAAACATCACACAGAAATGGTGTATGGGAACATAGCAATTAAGGAATACTGTAAGCATATCATGTGAATGGGTAGGGTTTAAGGTATCAAAGGTGATAATAAGGAATTCTTTGGCTTACTGGGGTATTTCACAGTTAATAATGATTGACTAACTATGAACTACACTGAGAACTGTTCGGAAAATTGGAGATTTGGTAGATGTTCTCAGCTTTTTTTGCATTTGATTTTTATTGGTTGTCTGATTGATTGCGTATGAAGACCAGAGATAACAACGAAGTGCAGTAGTGTCTGGAAAGGGATAGAAATATCTTAATCTTATCACAATGTGAGCCACATTTCAAAGGGCTGTGAGAAGCCTGAAGCCAATCTTCCCTGCATTTAGGACAGTACTTCAGTGCAGATCCCTGCCTGAGCCATGTTGTTAGCATTGCTTGTTGTCTCCTCATGTACCTCACTACTCCTGATCTTGCTAGATGTGTCACATGTGCAGGGGATTATGATTAGAGAGCTGATGAATTGGGAATACTGCCTTCTGTGTAAACCCTGGTGTCTTGTGGTCTTCCTGTCATTTGTCTAATTCTGTGACCTGTATCTCATTACATGCTCCCACTTTCTATCCTTGGGTACTCTTCTGGGTTGGGGTCTAACTTCAGAGGGAAGTATGACAAGATGTAGACCAACAAAAGGCTCATACTTGTTACTTCAGCTTCTCAAACCCTTTCACAATATTTAAGCATTCCTACAAATATGCGGCTAGAGCCTGGAACTGATGTCTCTCTGGTAAAGTCTCTATCCACCAGAGTATTCAGTAATTCTCACTGGTATAATAACTAGTGTATCCCCCACAGACAATCAGTTACAGGAAAAGGCATCAACAGATTTCTGAGTATTCCGGGATGGCTGATACAGATGATTTTTTGCTTAGTAAGTTAACCTTTGTGAATCTCAGTACTTACATGAATTGAATACTTGCACTCTGAGTTAGAGTTATAGTGGCAGGGTGGCTGAAATTTATTTGCTGAGTAAAGAAAGTTTATTCCCTAACCTTGAATTTAATTTTCTTTTAATTGTTCTACACTGGTCATTTAAGGTGATTAAACTTGTAGCTGATTATCTGCTGATGCTGTTCCCATGAGACGTATCTGAAGTGAAGATGCTCTTAACAGAAAGTATCTGACTGGAAGGTGAAGGGCCTCTTACAGATATCTTATATTTTGGTAATATTTCAGGAAAATTCTGCAGGGCAACATTCCTGAACCTTTTGGCCCCAGTTCTCCCATTATCCAAACTAGCCCTTTCTTGAAGTATTTGCCAGTTGTTTGAGGAGAGTCCTTGCTAACAAAAACAGGGAGTATTTATCTTTGCCCTATAATAGAAAGGTATTAATAGTAGAGTGTTTAGGCAGCCTGAGCTTTTATGTTTAGTACTCAGATACTGGATTAGTGAACAAGATATGAAAATAATATATAATTATTAAAAAAATGGAGAATAAATTAATGAGGAATAATTAGTATATTTGTTTTTATTTGAAATTCATCATCTTGTTAGGGCAAAAATTTGTTTGGTATTTCCACAGCTTTTATTAATGAGAGTGTTCTGCACTTTCATATTCTGTGAATCTCCCAACTATAGCTGTATAATAAGCATACATTTCCTTATCCAGCTTGACGCTGCTGATAGCTCTTGTAATTCATTCTGTTGATTATGTTTGGCAACTCATAATTTGCTGGTAGCTGGCATATCAGAATGAGTGTTCCTGATGAGCATTCACACCATTAAACTCTCATGACATGGCTTAATTAGAGAGAAGTTCCTTACTTCCTTTCCATATCAGGAGAGTGTAAAACAAAACTGAGTGTCCGTTCTGTTGAAATAGAAAACAACCAACCTGAGGTTTGATGGATAGGGAGCTTCCAAAAAGTTGGCTGTCATACTGGTTTGTCTCTTAATGAGACAAGATAGAAATGAGGCTTACTGAGACATGACAGGAGAATATATATATATTCTTTTACAATCTCACCTATAATTTTATGGATACTTTATTTCTACTTGTAATTACAGGTTATCCACTTACATTTGTTCACGTGCATTTTCGTGTCTTTGTTAAAAACCTTCGTTATACTTTTTTTCACATACCAGGTTTGACATGTGCATGATAAAAATATGTTACATAAATAAACATGTGATGAATTACTGCAGCTGAGAATTCAAACCATGCAATCTAAACTAGTGATTGAATAGTGCTACCTCTTCTGCCAAGTGGCAATCTAATGGAGGCAGCTCTTCACATTAAAAAAACAAAACAAAACCCAAACCCAGCACTGTATGTCATTTGGAGAACTGGAGAGGTGAGCTTAAGTAGGATTCCTAATAGAACATTTAACAAATGTGTTAATTTGAACATGTGCTGTAGATGCTATGTGCAGTCAAAAAGAATGAGCTAAGTAGTGAACTAAATAAAGCTGTCACCAGCTTTCATTTGTATGGGAATATGTTTGCTACACAATTTTTGCCACACAAAATCTGCCTATTGTCAGCTTGCAAAGCATTATGTGATTCTATTCAAGACACTTCAATGTTAATCGACTTTCTACAATTGCTACACTATGTTATTGAGAGAATTTGGGGAACTGGAAATACAATTATGAGGACTGTACTGACAACATTTAATATTAAAAAATGTCATAATTATTCAAACTCTGGGTAACTGCTGTGAAATGTTTTTTGGGAGGGATAGGTACATCTGTGCTTTATTTAGGATTACATGACTGTGGACTGCTTTATAGTCTTCTCAGCACAGAAACCCCTAAAGTGAATACATGACATTGGTTCAGCATAGAAATCTCTAGCAAAGAATTGCCCTTTGAGAGATGTGTGTACTAGATAATAGCCAAATAGACAAAAGAACCTGTGTTTTTGTTTCTTCATTTAGGGTATCTTTAGGACTACGACCTATTGCCTGGTTAATAGAAATGCAGTTGGTGTATAGAGTGTAGTATAACTTTATTGACATCTTCCTGTTACAACCCATATGATTGACAGCAGTGAATCTGATAATCTCTTAATCCTTGAAAGATCCCATGTTGGCTCCACAGAGCTACCATACCTCCTTGGCTCACAGCTACCAGGTAGATGGAAATGGCTGGGGGCTTTTTTTTTGGTTGGCTGTTTTAGTTTGGACTGTTTGGTTAGGAGAGTGCATGTTTTGGGGAGCTAGTGCTTAGGAATGGTGAGAATGTAATTCTAAAGATTGGTAAATCTGAATTTTACTCTTTATTCTTGCACTTCTTGATTTTTCCTAAACTATGTCATGCTTTTTTGATCTGCAAAAATGTAAAAAGAAAAAAATATAGTAGATGTGAGAGTATCACTGCCTAGCATGTTTATTCTAAGTCAGGAGATGAAATGAATGCTGCAGAGATTTTCTGGGTGGATAATGTAATCAAAGTCAAATATGAGAATGAAAAATGTTCTCATGAATAGATGTGATTTCCTGAAAACAGCGTCATTTTCCCCTATCTTGTTTTATCATATTCCTTTTATTTTTTTTTTTTTTTTTTTTTTTTTTTTTGCATTTCATTGAAAATGGTTTTTAGTGTTCTGATGTTCCTGGGATTTTAAAGGTAGAATTGCTAATGGCCCATGGCATCTGTTATCACGATGTCAGGATGTTTAAAGGCTTTTTTTATCACAGTGCTTTCAAGTCCAGTGTATTTTTTTCTGAGATTGACTAGCAGTGATATAGCCTAACAGATTGTTTGCAGCTCTTGAAAATGGTGGGAAAAGGGTGCATTTTTGTGCAAGGCACAGATCTTTGTAACAGGCAAAATGATTGCAGCACATATTGTGGAAAGGTAATTCGCTTTTGACTAGACATTCAAATGAGTAGGGGCTTTAATTGTGAGCTTAAGTACTAGAGGTGGGGGAATCTTTAGTTACTTGATTTAGTGATTAAAAAGCAAAACCAGAAAGGACAAGAACTTCCCTGAGCAGCAGCAGGGCTGCACTTCCTGTGTGGATTCCCTGTAGCCAGTGAAATTACGGATATTTTTTCAAACATAACCAAAATGTGATTGTGGTAGCTTTTATTTTTTTTTTAATACATTAAATAATGTGCCATGCATTTGGTGAGGTAGTTAGAGCCAAAAATAGATAATTTTAATGTTTCTAGTTTGTATCAGTTCTGATTTTGAAAAACCCCATCATTTTCAATGTCAGAATTAATTGCAAAAGTACATCTGATTTTTCTGATGAACAATTTAAACTGTCTGAGGCAGGACTTTCAGGATCAGGTGGCAATGCCTGGATACTTTTTCATGTGTAAAGAATCTCTTGATTTCACTTTTATTTGCTGAGATATCTATTTTCAGCTTTTGATTGTACCACCCTGATCCCATTATACATAACTCCTCCTTTTAATCATTCCTGTTTGTATATAACTCCTAATCAGAATGCTTTCTTCTTTCTTTTTGTTCCAAATAGCTTCTGTTGCTGACTCTGACTTTTTTAGACAGGGTATTACATGTCTGCAATACTTGATGAGCATACTTCAAACTCTGTAATTTGTCACTGTATTGTTTGGTTGCAGGAGACAGCTCTGGAAATCCTGTTCACTGCCTTACTACTGTTTTTACTGCCTTTAACCAAAACCATAACTTTTGCAGTTCATATAGGCTATGCAGTCAGTGTTAGTAAGAAACCATGTTCTGCTTAGAAGATGGGTGACATGGTTTAAGCTAAGCCATGCAGCCTCTCACTCACTCCCCCTCTTTCTCCCTCAGCTCCCGGAGGGATGGAGAGGAGAATTGAAATAATACAGCTCCCACAGGTTGAGATAAGAACAGTCCAGTAACTAAGGTGTAACACAAACCACTGCTGCTGCCACCAATAATAAAAATTACAAGGGAAATAATAAGAGAAGAGAATACAATGGCTCACCCCTGACCAATACCCAGCAGTGAACTAGCCCTTCCATGTAACTCCCAGTTTACATCCTGGACATGATGTGCTGTGGTATGGAATACCTCTTTGGTTAGTTTGGATCAGGTGTCCTGTCTCTGCTTCCTCCTGACTTCTCCTCCTCCCTGGCAGAGCATGAGGCTCAGAAAGTCCTTGGTCAGTCTAAACATTCTAAGTAGTTGCTAAAAACATCGGTGTTATCAGCGCTGTTCCCAAGCCGAAAGTCAAAAACACAGCACTGCACCAGCTACTAAGAAGGAGAAAAATGACGGCTACTACTGAACCCAGGACAATGGGGCAATCCTTTATTTGTTTGTGAGGAGTGTAAACCACTGAGTTCTGACCTTTCTCACATTTTCAGAATCAGAGGGGAACACTGAATGCTCGTACAGGATTCGCATTCTAGCCCGTGCTCTAGGATAAAAGGTGCTGTGACTGGTACTTAGCTATAAATGATCTTTCCTGGTATCAGGAGTAGAATTTATCAGGAACTTGTGGGTAAAATGGTGGTGGTGGGGAGTTTGTTAGATGTCGGAGATGTCATCTGACGGAGACCAGGAAGTTTTCATTTTTAACATAGCATTTTTGATAAGAATAGTTTTTCTAGGCAGGTATGAAGTCTTGAAAAATGCAGACAGCACAACTTGGTACTAAAGTCGATAATAATGGTACAGAGAGCATTTGCAAATAAATTGCTTAAGCCTGACAAGAACCAGTCTTAGAAGAATCAATAGTTAACTACTGGGCTTCCTTTCAGAAATATATGACAAACAGTGTGACAGTTTAAAACAGAGGTAAACGACCAACAAGATACAAACATATGGAGTTATTACATATGATGACATTAGCTGCTGGTCTCTGAATAATGATGTAAAAAGAACCTTTCTACCTGCCTGGGCATGAAGTTAAAATTCATTAAGTGATGTATTTCTAATCAAATATTTAAAATAAAATATTCATAGGGCAATCTTTGACAATTTAGCAAGGAAATGTAGGCGTAAAAGCTTTTTCTGTAGTGCAGTCATGACTGACACAAGTATGGGGGTGCTTTCACATGCTGTTCTTTTCACTGGTCCCTAAGGGCTTTAGGGGCATTTCATTGCCTCTGGGTACAATGCATGTAGCTTACATCACTAAATGTTAGAGTTGAGATACATTTCAACAATCAAATCCACTGAAAAGTATCTCTTTGGATTTATATATTGGGCCATAAATCTCATTCCGTCTCTGGATCAAGTGTCACTCTGAGGCCTGAAAGCTAGACTAAATGAAGAGACTGAGTTGATTTCTATAATGATTTTGAAAAGCAGAACAGAAAATTACAAAATTATGTAGTAATTTAGCCAAAACACAGACTTTACAATAATATTTTCTGTAATACTCTTTCCAATTGTCTTAATTGCCTTTTAGTCAGCACCACAGTTAGGTAAAGTCACTAACCTTTTGCGTAATGGGTAAGAACTGAATCTGATTCTTGTTTTGCTTATTCCTGTTATGTAACTAGTCAGTAGCTAATTATTTGAATTTACCTTTTTACAAAAAAATAATGGGGAATGCTAAGAATTTCCAGATATCTTATTCCAGAGAGAGATATGAATATTCTTCCTTAACACTTGTATAGCTGTTCTCAAATACCAATACATACTTCCCTATAGTATGCAGTAGTTATAGTTGTACCTGTGACATTTTTAATTTTGAAAAAACAAGTTAGATAAGACTGTTATTTTCCAGATAGGCATAATACAATAACGTTATGAATATCTTATGACGTCTGGGGCTATGTGTAAGGGTTTGTGGTGCATAGAATTGAACATATCCTCATAATTTTATTTAAGGATGATGTTATGCTCCTTTTTATTTTTTCTTGGTTGAAAAGTTGTCTTTTTCAGAGTCCATGCCAAAAGGCATTCCCAAGGGTTTCCAGGTACTGCTCTCTATATTAAAAAGCTTCCAATTCTGCTTCTGCTTCATTAAAAACTCTCTTCTGGATCCTGTGCTGCTTTGCAGAGAAGTGTACCATTATAAGTAAAATTGCCTTCCAAACAACGTGCATAGGTATGGAAAGAAATGAATGTCATGTTGTGATTTCTGTTGATCTGAGTTCCTGATTTGCATATCAACTAGTAATTAGCATCAAACCATAACGTTGTTCTGGCACAGCATAAAGAAATCCCCCAAAAGCCAGTCACCAAATCCAGTACAGCTTGCTTCTGTGTGTGATTAGGCTAAATGCAGCTTCTGCTGCTGTATATCTATGTTCAGGGCTTGCACTTGTGTAGTTACCTCATTGAATCCAAGCCTGCTCCCGAAGCTCAACAAAGGGTGGCCAGAAAGACCACTTGGTGTGTTAATCATTATATTGTCTTCTGTAGGTTTTGGGGGTTTCCTGGTTGTTGTGTGAGTTCTTATTTTATCTTAGGCATGAAAAATAGACTATGGGAAGAATAGATCTTTTTGAGATTTAAATGAATTTCAGTGGGGTGAGAAGGAGACCAGACTGAATCATGACACTTACTCGTGTGTGTTTGGGTTTGTTCAACCATTATTAAAAGATTCTAATTGGCTTGCATTAGTTGCGGACGTAAGGCAGAAACTGCACATCTTTTCCACACTATTTGTCATGTGGTGATGCCAATAATGTATGTATGTAATTCAGCTTTCAGCTGGATATAACCCAAGGCTGTGCTGGAGGACAATTAGAGGAAGGACTTGTCTGAATAAACTAGATTGCTGTTAACGTTTCTATTATTACTTTCTGAAAGGTTTGCAATTACTTCATCTCCTTCATTCATCTCCTCTGTAAAGGTCAGAAAAAGGTGGGGTTTTTGGAGGAGGAAGGTTGTTTTTTGGTTGTTTTTTTTTTTTTGACAGGAATTTCATCTTAATGACAAATGGTTCTTTGCTGATAGGAGGGTTAAAAAGAGAATTAGTGCTTTGGTTTGGGATGAACAAATGCTACCAGAAAGAAAATCAGAAATTGCCCAATTTAGATGCTGTATATTATCTGAGTAGAACTTCAGTGATTGCTTTGGTGCTGTTAATGCTAAATTCCATGCTTAAGTTTCTCAAACTTCCAGTGCATTATTTTGGCTGCACTGGCCTTCGTTCAGCACTTGCCATTGCATTTTCTCTAGCTTGTAGATTTTTTGATTTGTTAGGCAACCTTCTTATGTTTTAAGTCCATTAGCACCATTGCAGGCTCTTGTAGATTTGACCCAATTTGGATTGTGCCTTTGTGATTTTTTGTGAGGCAAGATTATCTTTGTGATCATTTTCCACTGGCTGGTGTCCTTGGCAATAAAATGTGGGAAATGCCAACTAGATCTGGGACACTTGCATGTAAGCTCCACTCTAAATTATGCTGCCTCTGTTTATTTACTTAGAAAGTAACAGCAATTTCATAACTGTAGCTCTTCATATATACTTACCTTCGACAGATTAGATGGGCCAGACAATAATTACTCTCTTAACCTTTTGTGTGGTGTTTTTTGTCTGTTTGTTTGTTTGGGGAGTGGCTGAGAAAGGAATTTTCCTGGTAATATGGAAGGGTCTATGCTTCTATCCCTTCTTGACAGTATAAAATGGAAACTGAAATGAAGGCAGTTTCTTACACTCAAGGTACTAGCATATTCAGTCACAGTTCCTAAGGCCAAAGAGCCAGTCACAGCAAATTTATCTATAAATGAGGAGTAGTTTTGAATGTTTACTCAAGTGTGAAGTTGGGTTTGAGTTGACCAATTGATGGAGCAACTTTGTGAATTTGTATAGTCCCTGGAAAGATATTTTTTAGACCAGGGTTTTCAAACAACCTGAGATTTTCCACTTTCTACTGTAAATGCTGTGGATGTGACTTTCCTGCTTCAGCTGTAAAAATGTCTAGTCTAGGCAAATTGCCTAGGCCTCCTTCTAGTCAGTAAAAAACTTGACGGAAGTGATCATTCCTTTCTTTAGAAGTGGCCATTTATCTTCGTGGCCCGTGGAAGGTAAACTGGGTAACCATGTTTGTCTAGACTTTAAGGTAGGTAGAGTGGGTGCTCTCCTATGTGATGTAGACCTCTACTTTAAGTTTGTTTGTGATATTGAATGTTGGTTTAAGCATTTATCTTTTTTTCATTGTTACTGTGACTCCAATGTTTTGAAAAATCCTATGATAGTAAAGCACTGTATTGTTATAAATGTTAGGGAAATAATGTTATATAGGTTGAGACCGTTAGCCTGGGGGTGTGTGCTCTTTTAACTCAATTCACTGTTTGGGACAAACCTGCTAAAGAGTAAGAGGTAGACTTTTCTTATATTTGGGTGATCCTTAAAGGCTGAGGAAGAGGCTTTTCAAAGTAAGTATAAGTTTATTACTTGGCTTCAGACCTTTCTGTTAAATAAAGTTCTAGGGTGTAATGTGTCTTGTGGAATTACTGTTTTATTGAATTTTGCATAAAGATAGAATGGAAGAATTCTGTTGTTGAGTAGTGCTAAAATATGGATTTTTTCTTTTTCTTCCCGCTGTGAGTGCTTGTAAAATACAATACACTAAAAGTGTCATGTGTGCTGAGAGATAGTTCTAAGGCACTAGGATTGTTAATTATGATTTCCAAATAGACACAAACTGAGAATAAAACATCAGAATTCATTGTGTAAACCACATTGTTTTATTAAATAACTTTATTTTATCACTGTTTCTTGTTTTTTAAACCACAAAAGCATAAACTACTTACCCAAATTACTTACAAGCTTAATATTTTGAAGAACTTTGCAGTATCCTATAACTCTATAGATGAACAGAATGCAACGATGAAATGCGGAATTAGAAATACGGAGTACGTATCACTCCAATGCCTTTTGCAGCTTTCAGGAGTTGCGTATTATCTCCAAGAATTTGCATGAATATGTGGACATCTAAGGCAAAGAAGTGACCACTCACAAATGGCAAAAAAAGGATTAACATGGGGTAGATGTCCCCACGCTGCTGGGTTCCACCAAAAATTACCAGACAAGATCATCAGTTGCCATGTTGTACATGATACGTATCTGTTGATTTAAGTGGAGAGCCTGACTTCTGAAGTACAGTGTTTGCACACAGTCCAGTCTTGTGAGCTATATGCTTATGTATTATAGCGGTGTAAAACTAAATCCTGTAAGAATATGCCTTTAACATTCTTGCCTTCTGACATGGTTCCATCCACCCTCGTTAGCTAAGCAAGCCTAAGCCAGCTCTGTGTGAGCAGATTCTCCAAGCTCTGTTCCTGTATTTAATGCCAGGAGTACATGCTGACTCAGAATATGCCCAACTCTCTTCTTAACTTCTTTGGGACATCATGACAAACAGGAGAAATAACAAAACAAGCGATCAAAGTCTTTCCCTCATATTAAATTGCATACTTTACTCTCTTTTGCATCCTTCAGGAAATTAATTAAATTTTCAATTTTTGATGTATAAGTTTTAAATCATGCCCAGGAAGGGTAAGGACCTTCCTGGCATAATTTCTTTGTGGCTAAGAAAGGCCCACATCATCATTTATATTTAACTTAATTTAGTAATTTAGCCAGACTTGAGAGCTTCTCTGACAGTGTTAACCAGTTGGTAAGGCATACAGAGGCAGCTGAGGCGGCTTGCTGTGTTCCTACAGCACTAATACACTGCTGAAACTTCATTTTTTGTGTAAGGGACCCAATGCTGATACATACATCTGTGTATGTCTTTCAGGACTAGTATTATGGATTTATCATGAATGAGGAGACCTTAACTTAGGATCCTGCTCTGAGTTCTCACCAAGCTAAGCCTATCTGGTCAATCATCTCTAGACAGGGATTAAATATTTTGTTGGACCACTTGGTTTGGTTCTTAAGTTAAGCTTTGGAGCTGTACCTGTCTCTTCATGCTAAAGTCTGTGTTGTTGCAGTTTTGTTAATGGCATTCAAGTTAGCCAGATTCAGTCTAGTCTGGATGGGCACACTGCAAACTGATCCATTTGCAAAGTGATTGCCCTTTGCACCTCTAAGAGAGGCAGTCTCTTAGAGCTATTTGTGGGCTGTTCTGCTGCTGCACGCAATGTGAATTTTTCAAGGCTCTCACTCATGCAGTAGCTGTTTCTCTCTCTGTAGCTCATTAGTGTAAGAGCAATTTAAAGCTGGAGGCTAACTTCACATGTTCTAAATTATCCTTACGGGAGCCTAAAGAGTTAGATTTCCCTTGGCTAAAGTTGACCTTTGTGAGCCTACTCTCTTTGCATAAAATTTGGCAAAACATATTCTGTATCAACTTAAACTGCACTTACCTCCACAGGAGTAACTGACTTATTTAATGCTCATAGATGAGGCTGTACTTTGAAGTAGTTTGTTTCATTTTAAAAGACTTGAGTCTTTCCCGGAGTGAAGATATCCTTAATTTCAAGTAGATATCTTTATTCTCTTCTAGCAATTTTAAACAACTGAATCAACCTTAACTAGGATCTCCTACATTGTTTTTGTAAATTTGGCAGCAAAATCTGTCTATTGTTTTTCTGTCCTTTTTTCACACAGAGCTTTTTAAATAAGGGCAGTTCACCCTTATCCTTGAGCAGGAAACGAAATCATTAGGAAGGGGAACTTACTAAAATAAGCAGTTGTCATATATCATTTAAGAGTTAGGATGAAGTTACTTTGGACATACACAGTAGCTATGACTTACAGAAAATTCACTTCTGCCTCATTGTAATCAATTCATTGCCTGAAGAGCTAAAGTCACTTTGTGACTCAGTTACATGGAGGAAAGACCACCTCATCTGCTCACTGCTGAGCCTTTCTCTCAGATTTGCTGTGCTAAATTCCTTTATAGCCTGCCTTGAACCTGGTTCTTATAAAATTACTCACATTATTCTTTGATTCTGTTGTTTAAATGATTGTAATTCACTCCCCAAACTAAATCATTTTTTGAACCATACTGGGGAGTAATTACCGGTACATGCTAGTAGAGTTTGTGGGAAGTAAACTGTACTGATGGCAGTGCTATATTAAGATGAGGGCAGAAACCTCCCTACCCCTGCTGTGTTGTAGATAGGACAGCCTGCAGCCTTAATTTATAAGCACTTAAATTTGAATGACTATATAACAGATATTTATAAACATATTTCTTGCATGTGTATATTTGGGAGTAATATTGATTCTGTCATACTCAGTTTTATTCATGTTGGTAGGTGTAAAGTGGATTAGAAAACATTGACTTATTCCCTTTTAAACTTAATTTTGAAAGTGTTTTTTTGAAGTAAGGTGGTGGTGTAAAGGCATGCCTTAGCAATTGCTGGGGAGGGAAAGAGTTGAATTTATGAATACTGCAAATCATTGCATAGTCAAAGAAAAACTTTCATTATTCCATAACTGAGAGACTGTGTGCTTGGCAGAAGAGCAGATATCTAGGGCAAGCATCAAGTAATCAATATAGATGCATTGACCTTGTTTGGCTGCTACAAACTGTTAAATTGATGCCTTTTCCTGTTGCGGTGGGTTGACCCTGACTGGATGCCAGGTGCCTGCCAAAGCTGCTCTGTTACTCCCTCCTCTGCTGGACAGGGAAGGGAAAATACGACTAAAGGCTTGTATGTTGGAAGTAAGGACAGGGAGAGATCATTCACCAATTACTGTCACAAGCAAAATAGGCACGACTTGAGGAACTTTGTTTAATTTATTACCAATCACATCAGAGAAATAAAACCAAATCTTAAAACACCTTCTTCCCATCTCTCCCTTCTTCCCAGGTTTAACTTTACTCCTTAATTCTCCATCTCCTCCCCTCCAGCAGCACAGGGGAATGGGGGTTGTGGTCACTTCATCAGACGTTCTCTGCCACTCCACCCTCCTTAGGGGAGGACTCCTCACACTGTTCCCCTGCTCCAGTGTGGGCTTCCCACAGGGTCACAGCCTCCTTTGGGTATCCTCCTGCTCCCATTTTTCATCTAAAATAGGAGCTTCTAAATTCAAGTAGTTAGTACTTGCTTCACTTGGAAATAGAAAACCAGTGTTTAATAAGTTGAAACTTTAGAAGGGCAGAGATTCTGGTCTGTGGATTCAGCAGATAATCCAAGGGAATCTCTGAATTCTGGAAAATTTGTGAATTGTAAAAATTACCCAAATTTGTTTGCGTTTTCTCATTTGGAAGATTTTTTGGGACCAGCTTTTGAATCTGGGCAGCGCATCTTTTAGTGTCAGATGTTATTTTCTATGCATCCTCCTTGATGTTGGTCAAATCGTGTAAATTGCAGGTATAAATGAAACTATCCATTTTATTTATTTTTTTTATTTTTTTCCTAAAATTAGCCTGAATTCATAGTGGATAAGTGATTTTGGGGAATAAAATCAGACTTAGCCTACCAAAGCCTGCTATTGAAAAGGAGTGGAGGCTAGCTAAAGAAATGTCTGTAAATGTCTGGATTCCCTCACCTGTTCTACTTTAATATTGTGACTAGTGTCCTGTTCTCCAGTTCTTTTTTATTTCCTCTCATATTGATTTATTTAGTCTCCCATCTCTCTCTACTGCTAGAGAAAAGTTTCTTTTAACCTTTTGTATTTGGTGTAGTGGGACTTGAAAATGATGAATGAAACAGGTAAGAAATAAATATTGATTTAGCATTGTGTTTGCTGGCTGTTTGGCATCTTCTGAAAACATACTACATTATTCTGAGTTAATAATCAATTAGTAATAAGATTTTCATAATCCAGTTATAGCTGCAATAAAGGACAATTTTCTGAGCTGAATATTGTTGGCTATAATAGCGCATGCAGCATTGCTTTTGGCCAACATTGAATATTCCCTGGAATTCAGCTTGTTGGTAGAATAATGAAAATGATATTGACTACATAGTAAATCTTACTGCATAAAAATCAGCAACCATCCTGCCTAAAAATAAAGCAAAAAAAACCAGAACACAATTCGTTTTCTTCTTTCCTCTTGTTGTTGAAAGCCTCAGTAAAATCTGATGGTAGGTAAATTGGAAAATAGACCTTGGAAAGCTATTGTGAAGCTGGGACAACTTATGCTTGTGCAAGTAGGGTAGAAAATGGTGTGCTTTGGTGAGGTGTAGTTTAATGATGACAAGACGTGGAAGGCAGTGGGAAATCAAGTTCTGTTTGTTTTAAGGACTTTCCTAGTAAATTCCTCTCTGTCAAGATGATTTAAACAATCAGCTCTCAAACACCCCAGCCTACAGGCTTTCAGTTACTTCCTCCCCATTCCTTTTAAAATGTTCAGCATACAGAAGAGAATTCAAGAGTTATTGGGTATTAAATTAGAACCGTTCATTTGAGGCAGTTTTCACATTTCACACAATCTAGCATTTACAATACAGATGCAACTAGATTGGAATTATTTGCTTCCTTCTGTAAGTCTGTTTCTTATTTAGAAATAACTAATGTCTACTGTTCTACAATTTAAATACTTTATAACTCACTAAGCATCTATAATTGTAATTTAACTTTTAGAAATAACAGATACTTTGAACAGTCTTAGATTTGTAATTAAGTTGTTATGATTCCTTATTGACATGCAGCTTTTTCACTAACTTAAAATGATAATAATTTTTATGTATCTTAACTTTTTACATGCTTATTAGAGGACGTCCACACTTTGTGATACTGACACATGTGGTGAGTGTCCGTAAAGCTGTATGCTGCCAGTTTAAATTTTAATATGAGACCCTTTAACTTCTCTATACTATTCTGTTAAATTGTAACTTAAGATGTTGCAACTAGAAATATCTTTTTTCCTGTTCTTTTTCTATATAAAGAAATTACTAGATCTGTATCTTGAACATTTGCTGTTCAGCCCCAGTGAGTTCTGTCATTATTCCCGCACTGAATGAACTAAAACATTCTGACACTTTCCCCAGCTTTCCTGGATAGCTATTTCATGTCTCCACAGAACATGTTATGAACTATTGCACTGCAGTGTGCATAATGCTTTTTCCTCCAAAAAAAGCTCTTACATTTTATTGTTGAGGTGACAGTTTGTATATGGTCGATTAACTGTATGAAAGATGTTTGTAACTTTACAGGGATTTATTTGAAGATGGGGTACCAGCAAGGCATGCCTGCTTTTCCTTATATAATGCAAGATGTTTGTCAGCTGGATTTTGCAAGTATTTGGTGCTTCAGCTTGGCTGCAGACAAGCCAGAAACACATTTTGTGTAGTTAGGGATCATATTTCATTCCACCTATTAGCTGTTCCTAGGGAAATCTGAATGGATGGATAGCTAAGTAGAATTCTTGTGTTCAAGGTGATTGTTACTGAGGTCCTCAGCAGAAACTTTACTGCTTCTAGTTATATGTCGATTACGAAGTTATCATCCCTCTGGTGTTCTTTTCTGAGCTGAGGTGCTGCCATTACAGCACGTTTGACCTTTGCCAGAATGCCGAGTAGTGATTTGATGGAGTCAGGGCTGCTCCACTGTGTTAGTACACATGCTTACTTCGGAGCATCTTCACTGGACATTCAGCCTGCTGTAGGTGCTGCTTGTGTTTCTCTAGATGGCTTAGAAAATCATGTATCTTGTGTTCTGTGAACAGTATTTTTCCTTCTCATCCTCTAGAAATCTTTTGTTTCACAGACTTCCCCTCTGCAAGTGTAGATGCAGGCATTATTTTTAATGGATCATTTTGGTGAGTGGTTTACAGCATGGATTCACAAGTATCATCAGAAGTGGAGAGAAGGTGGGAAGCATGGTAGTAGGAAATGGTGACTAGGGAATGGATCATAAATTGGAGTCTTTGTCAAAGCAAATGTACAGAGCATGGTGACCCTATAGCTCAGCACTAAAAGGCTGAGCACTGAAATCTTTAATAATAGGTTTATTAACACTATAACGTGTTTAGATGGCTGCCAAGCTGCCCTATTTGTTATACCATTTCAGTGTTGGTAAATTTAAGTCAGGGGCATGAGGAATTTACTGAAATCTCATTTAGTCTCTTCTCTTTAGGAAACAAAATTGTTCCAGGTAAAGTTATTAAAAATACTTTCCGGATAATTGGTGCCATTTTGATTTTTGGTAATTATCTAATTAAAAGAAAAAAAAAGTTACATAGAAATCCTAGTTGCATACATGGTGACGGACCTGAATACGCTTGTAATTGTTGGCTATTATCACAGTTATCAACGTAGTGTGTACAGTACCAGTGGCTGTCATACTTTGCTGCTGGTTCTTTTGATGTTGGTGAATGCACGTATAAGTGCTGGCCATTAACAGGCTTATTAGTTTAGCCAATATTTCTCCCAACAGAATACCACCAGCAGTTGTTAAAGGGCAGTGTAGAGGTTTATGCATTCTCTCCTTGCTCAAAATTAGTATTTGTAACTGCCAGATGGCCATTGCTACATTCTAAACTCAGCTGTGTATGTATGCATACGTGTATGTCTATGTGAGAAACAGAGTTTGATCAGTTAAGACAGAATTGCAACAGAATGAAGAGTAATCTGTTCCTACAATATTTCCCATCCAGATTAATAATGGCTGGCTAAGCAAAGTGGTGCACTATTAAGGAACTAAGGTCAAATGTTAGCCTGGAAAAAAATGAAACAACTCTATGCTCTGGAAAGCCTATTGCCTGATCATGGCAACTGACACATTGATACCTGCTAAACACAGCTTCATAGGCACAGGAATAAAATACACTTTCTTAGGTCTTCCTGCAATTTGCATTGAGGACAGGTGAGACAAAATAAGAATACAACTTAACAGCTGTCCTGCCACGTCTGTGATGTTAAGATTGAATTCAGGATCTGTGATAAAGTATAGGTACGAACAGCTCTGCTTGGAGGGAGGTATTATCCCCTGACTTTCGCCTGACCCAGATAACATCATTTTGACTTTGTTTTCATCTGGGTGTTTCTGTTTCTGTGTGGCCTCTTGGAAAACAATTTACAATAGCCCACCTGAATTAAAATCTTTTGGCACAAATGAACAAAGAACAAGAGAGTAAATACAGGGATGTGACTGAAGCTCAAAGGACACTGTTTGTTTGGGATTTTTTTGAGTCAGACTTAATTTGCTGGGTTTTGTTGACCTTCCTCATAATCAACAGTGGCTTAGGATTTTGGAATTTGCCAGTAGAATTCAAGTATACAGACTTCCTGACCGATGCCAGTGATGAGCTCTATGAGCTGTTTTACCACCACAAAAGTCAAAAGCAAGGAATATGTTACAGTTGATACACCAGCTGAAAAACTGCTTTGAGTTTAGGTATCAGCTTTCTGTTCCCACTTCAGGTAACTGGTTGGGCCTTCTTTTCTCTCTTGATGCCCTTTTCCTCTTTTCTGGTTTGACACAATAGGTGACCAGGGCCTTTAGTTACGTTGGCTTGTTTCAGATAATTAATTTGCTGTAACATCCTTTTAATCCACTTGAGATAAAGAACTAATTAATCTGAACATGGCAGGGAAGTATAATGCTAAGGAAAATGGTAAATTTGTGTTTAGAAGTATTGGCTTTTAAGTCTCTTGTTGCAAGGCATTTCTAATTCACATTTTGAAAAATCATGAATGAATGCTTTGGATTGATAGCCTATTTGTATGCAAATCAATTTCAATTGTTTCATGGCTGCTTACACCTGGAATTTGTATGGGATTTACTTTAGGTGAAATTCATTAGAATGAATTGATATTTTCTTCATAAAATCGACTCCCCTATTTTCAAGAGTGTTAAATACTATGACTGTTGTCCTTTTGACAGCAGACTGTGGATTTACACTGCTATTAAATAAAAACAGTATAATGTATTTAAAAATACAAAGGGTATTGATCCTAAGGAAAGGAATGGTCCTGATTCTGAAGAAAGCTGGCTACATTTAAGTGGTAGATGCTTTGTCTATCCAGGCACCTACCTTCTAGGTTTCTGTAGAATTGGTAAAGGATAATCTAAAGGCTATTATCAGTTTATGGAGCTGAAGTATCAGAAATTAATTTTTAGAACTCTCTTTAGTCCAGCTATGTTCCCTTAAGTAAAATCTGCTGAATAAGACGCTGAAAGCTTTCCAAGTGTTTCCTGTTCATCAGACCATTATAGCCTAGAATCAGCAAAGTATATCAATCTGTGAACAAAAATAAACCTGTGTGTTTAAGTCTTTTACTAGATGAGAAAACACTTCAATGTATGCATGAATTCTGTTATTACAGCTTTTATCAGTGGTTTAAAGTGCTGGCAAGCTGAAACGTATTATAAAGCATATAGCTTGAAAGAGCCTGTATGCAAACTCTATCTATGCAATGGCAGGAGCTGTGAGGGTTTAAGAATCTGTACCCTTCTGAATTTCTTATCTGATTTTTAGCTTCGTAAGTGGAACATGCAGACATTTTCTGCCCACTGGGATGTTTGTAATCCCATTTCTAATAATCAGGAAAAAAAATGTAAGCCGTCTCTTTTGAATGCCCTGTTGATAAGCATTTCAACAGGATGATTCAACACATACACTGCACTGGATTATCTGCTATAGATTTCCCTGTCAAAGAAACATTTTGCTTATGAGAATTTTTTCTGTGCTGCTATGCCATTGAAATTGATTAAAAATGTTTTTGTGTCTGAGAATGTACTCCTGCAAATGCCATAACATCTGTCATATAAGAAATTATTACTTTTTTCCATTTTCTTTGCCTAACTTACGTGTTCAAAGCTGCATACAGTTATAATACAATAGTTGAAGAATTACTTTAGTACACATGTTCTTTTCTGTACTATTACTGCACTCAGCAGTGTACTATTTTCCTGCGTTTTTTAGTTTATTGAACAGCTGATAAAATTGATGTACTGCATGTTTGAGAGAAGCAGGAAAAAAAGGACATACTTGATCTTTGCCAGTACTTCTCCCTTTTACAAAAGCTCTTCAGAGACTCAGGATGTATGATTATCTAAAATTGCCTTTTCTTGATGGCTCATTCAATAACATTTCCATATTATGCAAAACACATGTAATTCAAAATTGTAATGGATGCAGCCTTATAACTGGGTCCAGTAACCATAATTTAGAACTGGAACTTGTGTGCTGGTAAAACTGTTTCATCAAGTTTTGACAGAAGATCCAAAAGAATGAAAATCACTTCCTTAAGGGGACTCCCCCCCCCCCATATTCTTCTTGTCCATTCAGCCTGTTAGAGACATAATAATTACAAGTGCTCATCTCTTGAAATGGTAATGCCTGATTTGAAAGAAACTTTTCTAAATAACTGCAAATGCAAGCCTGGTCCATAATACCTACATTTTATCAAGAAGAAAATTAAAGGATGAAATGGCTTCTAAATTGGCACACAAAATTTTGGGTTTACTTTTTTTCTCATTGGGAAGAGCAGGACATTTGGCTGTGACAGAGGTGGCTGTGCAGGTACCTACTGATCCAGAATTACTGTTCCAGCTGAGGAGCTCTGTCACACACTTGGCTGGAAAGCCATGGCAAGGAGCTGGCAGTTAGAATGAAGGCAGAGATGGATAAACTTTTCAGTGTCTTATCAAGGAGACTTCAATGTAGGAGATGGGGAAAGTATAGAATAGATTTGAAGGGAAATGGCAGAAGAATGTCATTAATCTAAGATGATGGTGAAGGAGAGGAGAACTGTATGGGGCAAGCTGAAAAATAACCTGAATAGATGATGATTTTTTTCTGACTGTTTGAGGAGGAGGAAGGTTTTATCTTTAAGATGTGTTGTTTTTTAAAAGATGTATCATCTTATATGTATGATAACATAGTAATGCTGTTTACTACTTCGATTGTGTGATTTGAAAAGGTGCCCCAACACATTTCTTTGTGAGTTGTTTTAAATATATCCTAATACTGTGACTTACAATATATAAAAACCTAATACAAATCAAAAGTAAAAAAATCCAGGGTTGTTGCTTTGAAAATTTATACCCTTATTTAAAAAACCCAAGAGCAACATCACAGGATTTTAATCCTGCAAGTGCTGGTATAGGCATTTCTTTTCAATTTTAAATCTACTTTTAAAATATTTTTGAGTAATTTTTTGACTTTGCAATTGAACAGTCATGCTGAAATGGCTTACGTACAACAGAACACTTATGCAGCAAATCTGAAGACATCGGTTATTATTATCAGTTAGTGTCCTAGTTATGCTACATTTATGCGTAGTTGTATGTCTAATAAAAATATTTTACAGGAAAGAGATACTGCATGTCTTATGTAAGTTATATATTCATTACCAAGTCACAGTTTTTCAGCTTCACTGAAAAAGGACCAGCAGCCTGCAGTATGATGCAGCCTTTGTCACTTACGTAGACTAGGAGACTAATATTATTTTGGTCTAAATTACAGTCTGCTTTTGCCTTCTGCTTTTATTTTTTCCCATCATACGTGTCTTAAATTATTGTATTCAGAAGTTGGAAAAAATTGACTAAATAGTAGGCTGTTCATAGCAGTGAAACATACACCAAGAGCACAGGTTAGTACAAGATTAGGCAGATAACTGAGGAAAATCTTTAGCTTTGTAGCTGGCAAATTTAAGTTGCTTCATCCTGAGATAGACCAGACATGAAAATACCTTTTCCAAGGATGTGACCCGACTGTACATCTTGTCTACTTTCAGGAGTTTAGTATACTATCAGATTGATTCAATAATTATTTTTCTTCAGTATGTTTTTAAAGGTGTTGTTTTCTAACTTCATTTTACTTTATCTTGAACAAGACACTTGTAGAAACAATGCAGTCACTTTTTTCCTGTACCTACCTCAAATGATGCTCGAAACTGTCTTATTTCCTAAACCACAACTTTGGGAAATGTATGAAACTTAAACATGCAACTTTGAATAAAGGACAGCTTGATCTGATGAAGAAGCGTGGTCTTGTGGCTGAAGAGCACAGGACACTGTGCTTCTATAGAATAATTGTGATTTCTCTTTGTCAAGATGCTCTGTCTGCACTGCGTGTCCTCATCCTGTGTACTCAAGAACCATGTTCCTTTTGTTTTTCTCTTAGGATTTCTGTCTTGCTGCCATCAGAAATGGTACAGCATATCCTTCCCCTAGAGGAGCATAGCTTACTGCTAAAGGCATATTACTGGGAAGTAGGATATAGGGGCTAGGATTCTTGGACCTGGAGAAAGAAATTTAAGACAAGGTTTTTGTGAAAATGTTTACTGAAGGGTTATCATAATATCACTGATGTCCTATGTTTGTGAAGGGAAGGGATTGTGGATCATCACAAAGTTCTAAATCATTCTGTTATTTCGGGTATTGCAGAAATCATGATGGATTTCATGACATATCAAATACTCTGTCTCTATCAAAGTTAAGTCTGTTTGCTTAACTATTCCAAAAAACACTGTAACAACTTAAGTTACGAAAACTTCGTATTTGATGTTTGTATACATATATATATACACACATATGTATATCTACATCTCAAATCTTTGCCATCGTCACCATTCCCTCTGTTTGTCTAAGTTGATGTTTTCAATACTGAAGGAAATTGAATTATATAACAAAACAAATTTTATAACGCCCTATGCATTTTTCTGTGTGGGCTGTACATTAGGGTATGATAGATGAAAATCCTGAAATCTGTATATGTTTGTCTGATCTCTTTCCAAAAGTGCCAGATAACCTTCCTTCTGAAAAAAACATTATCAGAGATGGTTAATCTTACTTAATTTATTAACTTTGGATACCAAACATCTGCATATAGGTGCTGTTGATTTATCTGACTCTTCTCAAATGTAAATAAAAATGCCCAAGGTCTTTTCCAACCTAGTTGATTCTATGATTCCTAATATAACTGCAGCTGGCAGTATCTGTGGAAACCTGTTTTTTGGAATGTTATGGTCTTTTATTATAAACATTCCAAGTGTGTGTCTGTGTGTGTATGTGTGTGTATCAATAGAAACATCAGATTTACATGTGACAATTTCTTTAGTTCAAGTTATTGCAATGTTATGACATAATACATGGAGTCTGATTTTACATACACAAAAATGTAGGAAGAAAATGAGAAAACATTTATTTTTTTTGCCAGGGATAAAGCAGTATCAACAGTAAGCTACTTAGGATATGCAGGGGAGCAAAAAATAACATCAGGATTATTGCTAAGCATTATTCATGTTTACGAATCATGTTGTGCAAAAAGGTTCCTATACAGAATTCTACACAACCTATATTTTAAACAAGTTGTGAAGCACAGAACCATGTTTAGTCTGTAAATAGTCTTCTTAGAGGAACATTCTTCATTTTTTAACTTCCTGATGTAACAGCTCACCAGAGCAGAATACCAAGTAATTAAAATACATTAAATTTGGCTCCCATGGACTGGTTTGCTAAACAGTGAAATTACGTAACAGTGCAGTGAACCCTGCACAGCATTACAGTGGTTTTAGGGAGTCAGGTTTGTACATCTCAGGTGTGATGTGCTGTCATCTCCTTAGGAACAGGGGATTTGACATCATCTTGACTTTTGCAAGAACTTTAAAATAAAGTCACATATGAGAACTGGTGACTGAAATATTTATTACAATCATCCTTTTAGAAAAATATGAATGTGCGCTGCAAGTGCTGACTAGCAAAAGCCAAAGTTTTCAACTTGTGCTTATCCAGTACCTCCAATTGGCTGTCACTTTCTTGGAAATGGAGAAAGGGAATGGGAATCCCTTTCAACTGAAATGTTCCTGGCACTCCCCTTTTTCTTTTTTTTTTAAAAAAAGGATTTATGTAGGCCATGGAAAAAGTGAGAGTTCGTATTGGTCTCTTTTTTTTTGTTGTGATGAATGGGTATCCTTCTCTGATGTTGCTTTTGTACAAAGGGAAGATCTGCCTGTATCGTTAATTTATCATTGCACTTCAGATGTGAGAGGCCCTGATCCAAGATTATTCATTAGAGGGGTTAGCAGACTAAAGATGAAACTCAGTTTGCTTCCTTCCTCTAACTTGGTCTCAGGCATATGTAAGAATAGGGATAGTTTGGTTTTGATTTGGGGAGAGCTGTTCTATGCAGTGGTTGTTTTCGATAAATGAATGCAGCTTTTGTATACAAGGTCTGATTGGGTTTTTGGTGGGTTTGGTGGGTTTTTTGGTGGGTTTTGTGTGGTTTTTTTGTGTGGGTTTTTTTTTGGTGGGTTTTTTTTTCTTTTGTTGTTTTTTTTTGATTTTTTTGTCTCTATATATGAATCAGATTCCACTATTTCGTTAGAAAACATATTTCAGAACTTACCTGTCTTCACTAGTACTGCGTCTTCATACTGGTGCAAAATCAAACAGCTCAAAAAGGTGTGTGAGGAAGCACTACCATATCTTTATGGTTATAACTGTATTCTGGTCTCAGTGTCTATTCCATTTCAGGCAACTGTTTTATTTTTTTGGGGTGGTGAGGAGGGGAATGATGGAGGAATGTTGTCTTCACCCAAGAAATACAATCCTTCATGCCTTGTTAGTTTGAAAAAATGAAAAGTAATTCATGTTTAGAGATTTAAATTTACTTTGTATTCTTTATACAAGAAACTGGAAAAATAATTTCATAATCAAATGCTACAACTTATATTATTATAGGACTACTCATTCCCTAGTGGATTTGTGCCTATAAATAGGTCATTTTGTAACCTGGGGTAACATCCAGCTGCTTTTACTCTTGCCACCTAATCTTGTACTTTCACCCATCTGAACAGTGAGAACCTGGAAGTATTTAGCAAGCTGGGCTTCTTTTGTACTCACTGTTCAGTTTCCATGTGTATGCTCTAATGAATAACATGTCACAGTAAACATTTTTAATGTGTGATCACTGCATTCACTTGAATTCTGTCCCATTTGACAAGAACATGAGCACAGTACATATGATTAATCCTTGCTATCTTTCTGAGTACAAAACTATTTTAGTCAAGTACACAACTTGCTTTTCAATGAGGAATTCTCTGTCAGTGCACTTTCTTCCCTATCTTCTGCAGAGTTCT
Source organism: Psittacus erithacus (assembly GCA_009867235.2). NCBI lineage: Eukaryota > Metazoa > Chordata > Aves > Psittaciformes > Psittacidae > Psittacus > Psittacus erithacus. The sequence goes on along the minus strand of WYDI02141536.1, from coordinate 67,783 downwards.
AGACTAACCTTTCTTTCTTTTGGACATCTTAGCTTATCACTAAGAACCCATTTTCTCTGTTAAGACTAGCTTTGCCTGCAGTGTTCTCCACAGTTTTAGAAATAAAATATGCATCAGTTTTTGTAGGTGGAAATCAGAAGCTGTATCTGCATAAGTAAGACCTGTTGGCCTTTTTTCACAAAAAATATTTAAATGTGTGTGCCTTTGCCATTGTGCATATTTTAAGCAGATTTCTTTTTTGGTGGCTGCTGCAGTTCCTGTGTGTGATCTGTAAGGTATTTAAATGCTTTTCTGGTTTTACATGTCAACTTTCCTTAGTTTTAATGCTCGTTTCACACTTTGAGTCCTAAATTAGTAAATGTCATGTGGCCTTATCCTACTGTGATGTCTCTTGCTGCTCACATGGTCTTTCATGTGGTCTGTATCAGTATAAGTTTTCCAGAAAGAAACATATGTAAGGCACTTAACAGTGGTCAAGGACAGTGGAAAAGTGGTAGATGCTTATAAATAAGGATATGACAAGTAGTAGTAAGGTGAAAGAATGATGGGGAAGGGAGGAAGGAAGGGCAAAGTCATGAGAAAAATTGTGTTACCTGATCATTTTCTTCTTGCCAACTGTTCTAATCCTAGAGTATTAAAACCCTTCTAGCTGTACAAGTGCCTGGTAATTGTCTTTAAAAAACCCCGGAGGAGTTAAATTGTATGCTGTCATGACTAAGATGTGCCATTTAAATTTGAATTCTTTCTTTTGTGGCTAGCTACAGAAACAAAAGAATCACACACACACCTCCCAACCAGTTTGGAGAAAACACTAAAAGTTCAGAGTAAAAAGGCACTGTTGAGACCACAGAGCTGGGAATCACTTTTTGCAGAGTGCATTGGTGTGTGCTTCTTGCGGAGAGAGAACAAGCGCAGCTACCTGCTGGGTTTCACTGTGGACTTGAACTCTGGTTCACGTTCAGCAGCTGGCTTGACCCTTCCAAGGGAATTGTTGTTTGGTGAATAGTCTTGCCTTAAATCCTCCCACTTTCAGAGGTGAAATCCAAAGTTAAAAGCAAACTCTTGAGTCTTGGTCTTAGTATGCAGTTATGTGGTTTTTTTAGCTATATGCTGCCAAATGACAGGACTGACCCACCAGGTAAATTAAATCCTGACTTTATCATCTCTGTCAGTGTGTTGTAACATTTATTAAGCCCTACAGGAAATAAAAAATGCAGGTTTTTAGTTTGTATGCTTACCATGTCTTTTGTAGCTGGAATGAGCCCAGCCAAGAAGCTGAGTTGTGTACTTGTTCCTAGAGGCTTACAAGTATGGCAGGTCAAAAGCCACTGTGTCACAGTTAATGCTGTAGATGCTTTCTGTAAATGTAAAATTTCTTTTTGATAGACATCCTAAGTCAAAGTAATGAAAGCTAATTTCATGTTTATTACAGGTTTTTCTGCTAAAATGCACCTTCAACACTTGCAGCAGAATTATGACAAGTGATTAAAGTGGTTGAGTAGTTACATACAAATACCTCTGACTATTGCCACTTAATTTCACAGCAAAAATTATACAGATATGCCTAAAAGTATAATCCTTTAAAAGGAGCTCGTTGCAGTCACAAGAAAGGATAGGCTTTGTAATTGGGGTGCCAGCTGGACTATAGAAGGTCTGTTTTGTCTTGTTTCCTGGCTCTGCATCTTCTTTGAGGGTGACCTTTTGGGAATGTTGTATAGTCCTTTGTCCTGGGTTCAGCAGCAGCAGTTGTTTTTTCTCCTTCTCAGTAGCTGGGGCAGTGCTGTGTTTTTGACTTTCAGCCTGGGAACAGCGCTGATAACACCGATGTTTTTAGTTGCTGCTCAGTAATGTTTACTCTGACCAAGGACTTTGAGTCTCATGCTCTGCCAGGGAGGAGGGGAAGCTGGGAGGTAGCAGAGGCAGGACACCTGATCCAAACTGATCAAAGAGGTATTCCATACCACAGCAAGTCATGCCCAGGATGTAACTGGGGGCAGTTACCCGGAAGGTCTAGATCACTGCAGGGGTCAGGCTGGGGGTCGATCGGCGGCGGGTGGTGAGTAGTTGTATTCTCTCCCCTTGTTATTTCCCTTTTCATTGTTATTATTGGTGGCAGCAGCAGCGGTTTGTGTTACACCTTAGTTACTGGACTGTTCTTATCTCAAACTGTGGGAGTTGTATTCTTTTAGTTCTCCTCCCCATCCCTCTGGGAGCTGACGGAGGAAGGGGGGGAGTGAGCGGGCGCGCTGCGTGGTTCTGATTTACGGCTTGGCTTAAACCACAACATCCTTGTATCAGTTTTTCACTTAAGACTACATGTAGTAGGTATCCTGTGAACAAGTGTGGAATCTTTATAGTGTCCAAAATGCAGCTCATGTGGTCATAGGGTACAGGTACAAGGTTTCGTAATTGAAAACAGACTCGGGGCATAGAGCAGCCTGAGGAATTGCAGGGGACAGAGAGCAACAATTCGTTATTCTGTCTCTTCTCTCTTTCCTTCCTCAACTGCTACAGCTTAGTTCCCTTTTTATCAAGTTTTGCTCTGTCAGGCCATCGATGTCATTACTTTACCATGTTCCGTTTTCAGGACCATATTGATATTCAGTCTCCAGTAGTGTTGAACCTAAATGAAGAGTCAAGAAATTCATGCCAAGTCTTCACGGATACTGTCTGTAGATTTGTAGCTCAGCCTGTCTGTAGAAGACTTGTGTAACCAATGTATCTGCTGCTGCTTGCTTAGAAACTGATTTCTCATCCTTAGCAACATCTTTGCAATATGTGGTTGAGAAGCTAATTACATGAAGCTAATTACTGTTTTAAAACAGGGGTAGTGAGATGTTTGTGCATTGCTAAGGTAAGCAACAATTTGCATATATGAAGATTATCTAATTATTTCAAGAATTTTGAATTGTGTTAAAGGCTGTTACAGAACCAGTAACCAATGGTTGTCTGCGCAAGAATAATTTAATATAGTTCTTTCACTTATGTGCTAACTGAAGATGCTTTGTAATACTTCTGCAACATTTTGGATTCAGGATTGCACTGGTGATGTCAAACAGCTTTGGCAATATCCCATGTTGTTTCTGCCCTCACCTGAGTTCACCTGAATGTCTTTTAAGACCTGAGCATTAGTGTGTTACTTCCCCAAAGGATGTGAGACCTATCTTCCTTCAAAGGCTGGTTTTTTTATATCAATGCATGTAACAAAAAGTTGAACTGCAAAGGTTTGACTTTTCCACAGTAATTAAAATCCAGAGGACCCTGTAATTTAAAACACTTGTGGGCAGAGTTAAGACAGATACCTGTCTGTGTATTTAGGATAAATACGTGTAAATATATTTATTTATTATGCCTGGTTGGATGGGGCTCAAAGCAACCTGATCTGGTGGAGGATGTTCCGGCCCATGGCAGGGGGTTGGAACTAAATGATCTTTAAGGCCTTCTCAACCCAAACCATTCTGTGATTCTGTGATTTAGCACTGTATTGAAGAACTTGTTAAGGTGAAACAGAGCAGGCTCTAGTATGGCTAGCAGTGTTAACAGGTGGCACCACTTCTGTGCTGCCGGGAATGGCTGCTGTTGATGTGATGCTCCCTCACTGTGTCCTAGAACAGATTTGGGTAGAGTTCAGGTCAAGAACAGAATGTAGTACCTAGTTATTGCGGAAGCTTTCCTAAAGCATTGCCATTGTTATTTAGCTGGTTTTAATGATCAGAATGATGCATTTTCCTCATTATACAGAAAAACTATTTGTATCTACACCAATAATGAAGAAATACATTACCTTCCCATCTGGTTCTACCACCAGCCATTGCTGCCACCACCCCCTATGTTTCAAACATAAGAAGAGTCTCCCTTGGTACCTTGAAATATGTTGCATGAAGAGAAATGACAGTCTAGTTCAACTGATCATAGCTAATAGTTTGATTACTTTCCATGGATTTAGGAGGCACAACTCTTGAGTTTGATTCCACAGTCAGAAGAGAAACATATAGCTGACTTTGCTTTTTCTGAAAGAGATACCTCTTCAGTGAGAGGCAGACTTTCATGCATTGGCAGAGAGGTAGATTTTCAAACTCTTGCTTTCTTTTCAGTGTGGAATGAAAAGTTCCCAAAATTCCAATCCTACTGAAAAAAAGAAGCGCTTTTTTTTCTGAAAAGCCTTACTTCAGTAAAAAAGGGAGGAGAAGATTAGCTTTCTGTTGTACTTTGCAATATAACCTTAGGTGTGCTCTAGTACCAAAAACCAGTGTAGTCGGCAGTTGCCATATTATCTGGCAGTATCTCAATAGTGAAATTTTCTGGTCTTCCATTATGAATCCTTAGGGTGCAAGCCTGAAAATGGGATTCATTCATACTGTGGTTTTTTAGACACTTTAAGCTCCTGTATATTGAGGCTAAAGGCTTTTAGTTCATATTTGAAAGCAAAGGCATACCACAAATTAAACAACAAATATTTAAGGGTTCTATTTAGAGCCACTAGCTGTAAAGGTGGGGGGAAAAAAATCAATATCATTATTTTCTCTTATTGAATTTTTTCCATAGGAGTTTAATGGAAGGATTTAAGGCAAACTAAATGTCTGCTATTATTAAAGTAATTTAATATCCTAAGTATTAAAAGGTCTTTCACTGAGTGTGACTTTCTCATAGCTTGGTCAGGGACAAGGGAAGTTAGCCATCTTTTCCCTAATATTGCTAGGGTAAGTTGTCATGCTTTCCCATTGTTTTTTTATCTCCTTCCCCAAGGTAAGGCTCCTTGCATAGTTGCAAGTCTTAAGCTGCAACTCCTACTGTTCCTACTACTGCGCTGGGAAACTTGCCAGTACATATAAATCAAGGTTATATCTTTGCTTTTTTCCCCATGCTGAAGTCCCACAGAAGCTCTGCAATGAAAAGCTATAAAATGTTCTAATTTCATGCCTAGTTTTCAGGAAGTTGGAAAAACAGAAGGTTTAATTTGGGTCTTCTTTATTTAGTATTGAGGGTGCAACTGCTGGCATTGATAAAATTCTGGAGAATAGAGTCAGTTTTATGTGAAGGAGAGAGAGCTCTTTGTCTTGCTGTGAGTCTCATAAAATCATGAGTCATATTGGCTGTATATGCCATCCTTCTATAGAGATACGGGGACAGAGGAATCCATGCAATGGAAGATAGCCCTGATACAGCCTCTGCTTTCCTTCAGTTAATCTCTTTTGGGAGGGAATCCTTCCATAATGTTAGTGGCAGTTTCAGAGGTGGCTCTCCTGTTTTCCCTCATTTGTCCTGTTCATCTTGTCAATAAAGGGCTGGAGCAGCCACTGGAATGGAGATAGGTGTTTATATTACTCCCTTGCTATCATGAGTCATTTACTCAAGTACGCATTTGTTTCCTGTTTTACCCTGAGGGGAAAAGATAAATGCTCTACTTGCCTGAGAAAACTAAAATGGAAAAAGTCGCACCTACGTCTCCTCATTTGTTCTGCCAGTGTGCTACCAGCTTGTGGCAGAGGGGATGAGCAGAAATGTTTAGTTTTCTCACTAGTCTCATGGAAAGGGGTGTGAAAAAGTCACTTGACTCATTATTTATGACCTTCCTAGGTGAGGCTTGAAGACCCTGTACTGTTAAATATAGATAGCTTGGCATATCTGCCTCTTACTGGAGCTTGCTTTCCTATAGCATTTTGAAAGAATCTGTAGCGATGTTCTCATTTCTACCTTTAAATATCTGCATTGCCCAAATTAAAATCATAAAAAAAAACCCCAAACCCAAAAAAACCCCAAACCAAAACACAACCACCAAACAAACAGAACTGACTCACACTTTACCCATAGATGTAAGAAGTTACCAATTACTGGAATTGGTTCTGGCTCATTGAAATGCTCTTTCTTCGCAAGGATTGAGACATTCTTTCTATTCCAAAAGACTTTTTCTTTAGAAAAAGAATTCTCTGAGCAGCGTTTGGCTGTTGGCAAAGATATTGCTTTGTTATTACTACCTTTATCCACTGAGGCTTGCTGCATCTGTTTTAGCTAAAATCACATTTATATAAATGGTCTATCAGTCATGCTGCTCCCCCGTGCTCTCAGAAATGGAAATATTATTCCAAATAGTTTTGAAACAGTCTACATACACCAACTGCATTCATCTCATCAGAGTATATAAAATCCAAGAATTGCCATGCTGTCAGGATATACAGTAAATGGAGTAGGTCCGCAGATTTTCAGGTATTTCAACAGTTTGCAATGGATGAGCAAAAATAAAATGTGCTACATGCGTTAAAAAGGTGAGCGTTGGAATTTTAGGTGTTTTCATATACTTCAGTTTTAGAATGAGCTTTGTTTTTTATTACCATACAATGAGAGCGTGAAAGGTGCAGTGAAGCTTGGTCTGTATGCGAAACAGCGCATCAGCGGTGTTGTAAGAGTTAATGCATAGTACCATGAAGCTGATGGCAGTTTTGCCTCATTTCTGTGGATATAAGAACCAGCAACAAAGAACTGTTGTTGCTTTCCTATGCAGGAAAGTAAAATGGCCTTATAGTTTGAAGAACACAGAAGGTAGTATAGCCCTCCTTAGATGAGCTCTGCGTGAGTGGCAAGACAGGCTTACCCAACAAACCCTTACTTAGGGGCAAGTTTCTTACTCTTTCTAGTTTCTTACTAGAACTAGTAAGGATCCCTGAGGTCTATCCTGTAATAAAGAAGACTGCAGAAGACAGTCTCTAATGGCTCTGCACATTCAGTCTGGTTCCGTGTGAGAAATGTGGAAGGTCTGAAAGAAGGAAACTTCATTTTCTTGCTTAAAAAGGTGCACTGCTAGCATAATCTGAGGACTAAAACATTAGGGATGCTGTCAGTGAAGACAAAGTTGGTTGAGTGACAACTTGTGAAGATGGTACACTGAAACTAATGGCTTTTGACAGGGGTATTTAAGTAACTACTCACACTAATTTAAGTAAATAACTACTCACACTAATTTTATTCAACTTTAACATATGTGCTTGGAATCCAGACAGCAGGAAAGTAGGCTTGTGGCCTTCTGATGCTTTCTGATCCTTTTGAATGAGTGAGAATGAAAACTAGTGGTATGATTTCTGTTAAGCAGAAGTCAGTATTTCTGGTGTATGGATTATGCATGAAAACCTCTATTTTATGAAAGATGCTGATGCTGTAAGTGGTGTGTTATCCATATTTGCTTCAGATATTTACATCCTGCTAATAATTATGTTAATTTCATGTGTTGTGTACAGTATAACTCATACCTTGACCTATTTCATGAATGAAATGAAATGACCCAGACCTTGAATTGTGAGCACAAAGCTGAATTTGAAATGTTCATGGATGCTTCATTGTAGCTAATCTCCAGACATGGAAAGCTATTAGTACTGCTGAATAATAGTTCAGAAGTGAGGTCTTTCATTTTATCAGTATCCCTAATAGACTTTGTTGCTGCAGGAGAAAAGGATTCTAATTTTACTAGAGGAATCTTTTAGAAGTTAATTTTATGAAAATGCTAGTAACTGTGGGAGTGCTTAACTGAATTTAGAGATGTTCCTATTTTTCTCATTAAACTCTGGAAACTACCTTTTTAGTGCTACATTAAAAGCAATTTGTGCTAGTTGGTGTCTGTGGTTTTCTGTATTTTTGTACTTTCATAGTCCTGTAACATTTTTACAATTTCAAGTGCTTTCAAAGCTACTAATGAAGAGTATGTTATTACATCTAGGTACTAATAAAGCTAGATATTTATTAATGTAGGCTAAACAAAAATTACAAAGTTTATATTGTGAAATAAACCCCAAGGGTAAAAATAATTATCCTACTGTATAAATTGCATAATTCCAAAGGTAAAAATACACGGCTTAAATTTTCATCATGAAGTATTCTCTGAAATAAGCCTTGATGTGACATGCACATACTTTGTGAACAGATGTATTTACTATATAAGCAAGTGTTAAACAGAAATGGTTATTTTAAACTGTTGGAAGCAATACCTTGATATGCTGTCTTTAATCTGCACAATTCTCATCTCAAAGTATTTAGAATTATTTAATCTGGTTCTTATTGATGTTTCCCTATTTTGAGGAATGGTTCTCTTGATCACCATAATTTGATTTTTTTGGAGGGTGGATAACACATGGCTGCCTGTCATCTTCATCTTGCTGGTTTACCTCTAGTATCTTCTTTCTCATCATTTCATCTTTAAATGAAATATCCTTGTTGCATTAAAAGAGCTGGATAAATGATGACTTCTTTATGCCAAACATTGTAGAAAAAGATACCCCCTTTTTCAGACTAACTACAGTATTTTAAACATTTTATCCCATGGGTTTATTTTTCTCATAGCCCGCTTGCAAGAGAAAAAGGGAAACAAGAAGAATAAAAACTATTAAGGATGCAACATTCATACTGTGGTCAGTTTTAGAAAGCCTAACATGTTAGAAAGGAAATACTTTTTTTTTCACAGAAACCTTTATTGACTTTTAGTAACTAGAGCATAATAAATTTGAGATGCTCTATACTGGAAAATTTGAGATTCTTTTCTCAGTATTTTCACTTTCTTCTACATTCTATTGACATCCAACACTCTGATTTGTAAGTTTTTGAGGGATCTTCTGCTGTTCTCTTGGGATAGTAAATCCAATATAGCTGTTCAAAAGCCCACAGAAAATTTAATGAGAAGCAGAGTGCAAAATGTTTTGATTAATACTCCTATTCTCTGCCTGAGTGCCATAGTGCCATAAGATCTGATTTAGCACTAGCAGAGAAATCCATTGTCAACCATTGACATGAAATGTATGGATTTAACCCTAAATGTTTGTGATGATTCACTTTCTTAAATTTGGAATGCACTTGACTGTCAGTGCTGTGTATAGCATAAATACTCAGATTTGACTGCAAAAGATCTCATCTAATTCCTGCAAATATTTTTTTCCTCTTCTTTTCCTTCCCCAGGCATGATAAAAGATCTGAGATCAGGCCTTGTGTTTTCATTATGGAAGAAATGGTTATGCTGGAGGGAAAACACTGTGTTCCCCTTCCCCTTCTCTCCCGTGTCACTCCACAAACACCTGAATTTGAGCTACAGAGAAATTCCCTAGAGATATAACACATCTAAGCTCTCTTAGCTGATGCCTCTTCCTCTTATCTTGTGTCATATCTCCCTAAAGGCAGCTGGTGTCTGCAGGAAATTGATTTAAACCCGTATGAAAATCAGTGATGAGATTCAGTGGTATGCTATGGGAATTTCCCATGGCTGGAGACATGGGAAGCGTGAAGAAATGAGTAATTTTGCTGAAGGAAAAATGTCAGCCTTGAGTTGTTTTGTAGATACTCTGAGTATCTGCTCAGTTTTATACTTTATGTTCTGAATGTTTTGAAGGGACAGGAGGCCACAGAACCTGTGGAAAAGAGAGTCTTGCTCCTCTGTGCTTTGAAAGAGGACATCTTTGGGGTATGCATCCCTTTCTCACTCAGTTTGGTGTGAAGCAATGCCCCGGTCTATCAGGAATATATTCAGGCCACTTGTTAAACAGTCTAATCATTTCCCAGGTTCTACATAATTAAAGTGCAAGATAATGGGAATCTTTCCCCATTATTCCCTCTATCTCTAATGTGAGCTGTATTTTGGTCATTAAAAACCATGGTGGGAACATGGACTTGTAGGATTTGACACCACTGTTTTATTCAGTTTGACCAAAATAGACCATGTATCTGTTCCTGAAATAGTGGAATTCTTTCCCTTGGTTGCTGGGGGCTATGAATCAAACATCTCCTTTCTTGTATTTTGTTTTGGTAAGCATTTAAAAAAAAAAAAAAATCTTAATTTTTTTCATTAATAAGGTTTTGTATCATTAAAATTCCGTGCTTGCTAAGAAAGGATTAAAACTGTGACTAAACCTGATATTCTGTATGAAGTGGTCTGAGTAAAAAACATGAACTTTTAATTTATCAATGCTGGAAATGTAAAGGATTGTCGCCTTAATTCTGTTATTTTTTTTAAGTAAGATATAACGTTCACTGCTAAAATCAAATAAAAATATGAGACTTTTGTAAGACATTTAAACAGTGAGCGACCTCACTAACCCCCTCGATAGCCAGGGATATCTGAAACTGTCAAATGACGTATCTTCCAAGTCCATTATCTGAATGACAGCTGCCAGCTTACATTTCAGTGTTTAGTTCATGGAACAATTGCTATGTTAGCTTAAGCTATTTCCAACAATTGTTTGTCAAATACTGAAGGTAAATCCTGAGGCCATAGGAAACATCATCTTCAGGGTGACACTTGTCATATTAACTCTTGGTCTAAGAGTTGTCTTTAATAGAGTAGTAACTATAAGTGGAACTTGTTTGTAAGGATGTAAGGATATAACTTTGACTTTTCAGATGAGATTTTTCTTTGCTGGATTTCCAGATTTGTGGTATGAGTCCAATTCAACATCTGTTCAAACTGGGGAGAGTGTTGCTGTTGACTTCATTAGAGTTTGAAGTGAATTTTGAAGCTCTTTAAAGTGTGGTTTATAAAATACATAGATTTGCCAACTACTTAACTACATATCGTATAATAAAATATATTCATATAACTATTAGGTATAAGAATAGCCTTCAGTGGTAGTATGAAGGAGATGAGTGTAGTTATTTAAGTAGGAAAATGGAATACTGGACACAATTTAGGTTTCAATAAGGTGAATTTTCTTGTCTGTTCAGTGTTATTCTCTTGATATCCCAAGATTGGACTTGAAAAAGACTGCTGAACAATGGTAAATGGCACTTGCAGAAGTACGGGTTTACTTCACAGTATGTACTTTTTGTTATTAGCTATGCAAAAGTACTAAATGCTTCAGAATGTGGAGTAGATTTCAGAACAATTTAATGACTTGTATTTCTTTTGTGTAATTGATCTTTGTATGAATCTGGAAAAAAAATGGAAATAGCTGTGCATGTTATTCAGAAGCACTTGATTTCTGCTCTATAATATTGCAAGATGAACATTTTTTAGGAACTGGATTTTACTGCTTTCTCTAAAGACAAACCTATTGTTATATCTTTATGTTGAGTTAGTTTTTCAGTGCACAGCCATCTAGTCACAGATACTTAAGAACAATCAATGCCAAAGAGGAGAAACAATTCCTAATTTTAAAAATGCGAACAAATAATTGAAGTTTGGGTTGTTTTTTCTGTAACATGTCAGCTGCATTCTCAGCTACTTAATTAATCCTAGCCTAGAGGGATCTGTGGAAGAACCCTCCACATTTTCCACATTTGCTTGGAAGAATCATAATAGGAAGTGTTTGTGTATCAATTGCTGTCAATTCACACAAACCTTGATTGGTGCCTTTAGAACCCACATTGAGCTACGTTTTGTTTTTTGCTTAACCTAGATGTCCACCAGATGGTCAAAGGCCACCCTGGTGTCTGCTGTGGTATCTGGCATGTTAAATTTGTGGCATGGAAATCTAGGATTATTTGATTCAAATCTGAAATTAGTGTAATAAATTAATCTTTGGCATAATGTTATATTACGCTCGACAGGTCTCATGATTTAAGATGTGGTATGTGAGGGAGGAAGTCTTCACTTCCAGTAGTGCCGACAGTGACCAACTTTTTCAAACATATCTCCCTAATTTTATTTCTTATTAGTCAAAATCAATGTTGTTTATATTTTATTTTCTTTTGCTATTAGTAATCTAAGTAGTTATGATAAATTAACAGTGGTTTATGGTGTTTTTTTTTTAAATTTATATTTTTCTTTTTATTTCATATTAAGACTGAATACAGATGTCTTTTATTTATCATGTAATACCTTCACACTGAAGGAATGGCTGGTCTGAATCAAAGGAGATTTTTCTTTATCAAAGGGCCAGCTTCTTTGTCACTTTTGCTAAGGCTGAGATGCTGCATATGCAACCTCAATTTCCATGTAAAAACTCGCATTTTCAAACTACTTTTGCAGATTTACCAAATCTTGGTTTTCATTACTTTCTACACTGTTTCAAGATTATTTCTCTGCGTTTCTCAGAGTTTCACTAGAGATGTACCAAGTTTATCCATATTTTTGTCTTTTCTTGAAATACAAGCTGCTGTGTATAGCAGAGATATAGGGATATTAATAGACTTGTTATTCGACAAGGGAGTAGTAGGATGAATAAAAATCCCCTTCCTTTACTGCGTAACAGTTATTTCAGTTGTGTTGACAAGTCTTTTCCAGGTTGATGTTATAGATTTTCTTTATTTTTTTCTTTTTTTTCATTTGGAAAGTTTGCAGTCCTGAATATTTCCACCCTTGCTGTGGCTGAGAAGAGTGGCTCTGTTGTGTTACTAAACACACAGGTCACCTTGCATGTATCTTCACTGCTGATGACATTATTGCATTAAGGGTCAGAGATCCTTAGAAATGATCCACAACATCCCTGTTACTACTGGAAGTGTTGCAAGGGGGATCCTGCTTTGCATTAACTGTACAGCTAGAATGGTTAGGCAAAATAGCACAAAAGCATAACACAGATTGTCCCAGAAAACATTCTGACCTTCTGTTAACTTTACAGTTTATGGTATCTTGGTGATATAGAACTACTTAAGATGTCGACAGTCTGACATACAATAACTGACAGCGGTCACTCTGCAGAAACAAACATTTTTTTGATTAGTCAGACTTATGACACTTTTAAAATAGCTACTGGCAGGGCATAGTTTTGGTGTGTTAGATTTATTGTTTGGAATCAGTCAGCTGAATTAGAAACAAGTGTATCAAAGTAAATGAGGAGCAACAGAGATTATAACTGGTAGGTTTGGGGTTTTGTGTTCTTTTTTTAATATTTTTCTTCTCCTGCTGCGTTCCTTAACCTTAATTTCTTTGTTATTGTGATTTATTGAAGTGATGGAGAATCAGTATTTGTCCAAAGTGGGGCAGAAATTCTGTTACTTTTAGCACTAGAGTGGAGGAACTGTAATCTGTTTGATTTTCTTAATTAAGCTTATAGGTGTACGGCTAATGTTTGAAGCAGTTACAATATGGCATTTAGGCTTAAAATACTAACAGCCCATTGAAATAATATTTTTGAGTACATATCACAAGTCTTTGTAGCTTGTCCTGACGTGTGTTCCTCCTGTTCTGGGCTTCAAATTGGTGCCCAGTAGGAAAGAAGCAGCAAGTCTTTGGGAGAAGCCAGGTCCTGTTGTTGCAGTCAGTAGTAACTCACAGTTGCCTTTGATCAGGTTGAGATTTTGTCTGTTGTGTCTGACAGTTGAGTATTTGAGAGATGTTTCAGCACGGTGTTAGTCATCGGCTTAGCTGCTCGACAGGCACAGATCTCTATGAACTCAGTCCTTTGTGCTCTACCCTTCACAGTGGCTTTTGGTTGAATACAGAATCTGATTTCAGATCTCTGACCATATGCTCAAAGTTACATATGGGATTGGCATTGGCAAACGTTAAATTGCTGTGTGCCTGACATGTCCAGTGACAGCAGATTTTCACTGTAAAAATAGTGTTGCTAAGTGACTTTGATTTTGCATAAGCAAGGGATACAAAGTTTTCATGGGAATTTGGTTCAGTTAGTAAATAGTGCATTTTAAGACAAGTATCAATTAAGATGTTCTTTCTTTTTGGAACCTTTGAACAATGCACTTAAATTTAACATTTTCCCAATTGTTTTTATCAGTTGATGGGAAGATATCCTCTCTTGAAGTTTAATTTTCCTTAATTTCCTGAACTGCTAAAGTAGTTTTTAAAAGCTATTTTTGAAACAACTGTATTTTTTATTCTAAGAAACACATATATACATATATATGATGATATATCATATGGTATACGTACCAGATATCTTCAAACCATATGGAGAATATGATCAATGAAGCCTTCCTTTAAGCCTGAATTAAGTAACATATAATGGAACATGGATCAGGAAAATGTTGCCAGTAAAAAGAGCCTTTATACTCCTTCCTGATCAACTGTCTCGGCTTTTTGTTCCTGTTGCTATAGGCAAAATAGTGGTAGAATTTAATAAGAAAGGAAGAGTGAAATGGGAAAGGGGAGGGTGTCCATAGCCAACTTTGTAATCTGTGGATAGCCCCTGATTGACAGTCACAGTCCTTCTACAGCCACTGTCCCTACAAAACAGTGACTGTCCAGAACTTGTACCAATGAAAAATCACCTAAAATAGCAATATAATAACACAGGTAAATGTCAAACTGTTGTTGTAAGCTCAGAAATCAATACAATTGATCAGGGTGATTTCTTCTTGCAGAACTGTAGCAAAGGTGGAATTGGATTGTTGTGGCCACCTCAGCAGGAGATCACACTTCAACAGCAATAATTCCTGTAAATTTTCAAAGGAAGCTTCTGTACAAGGCATGTCCAGTTTCTTCTCTTTTCCTTGCAGAGACAACACTGAAAATACTAAAATTTGCTGGCTTTGAATTCAATGAGAAATTTTCAAATATGAAAATTAATCGTTAATAAATCGGGGTCTGTGGCAATGGTTCTTTGTCATGCAGTAGGGAATGTGCCATGTTGATGAAGGGTTGCAAACAAAACCTTGAACTGCTCTTACCTAGGAATCCTTCCATAGTGGCAGTTCATGAGAGTGAACTCTGGAACTTGGGGTTATTCGCCAGGTGATTTAGATCAATACCCAAGAATATTAGCTGCTGCCTCCAAGCCTCAAAAATCTGGGGTGAAAGCTTCATGGGTGAGATTTTTTCCTTCAACTACATTAGCATTTATACTCTGCTTATCCCTTTGTAATGAAATCATACTTCTGCTTACTGTTCCTTTAAATGGTAAGTTGTGTGACCATGTGTGGTCCACATTGAATTCTGCTTTCCCAGCTGTTCTAAGCTGTCATCGCATGAACTCCCTGGGTTTATTTTCAGAAGGAATCCTGTTCAGATTCTTGGTTCCTCCACGTGAGTGTATTGTTTGTGCAGGGATGGTTCAGTTTTGCGAAGGTGATGTACAACTGCTGATCTTCTGATCATTTTGATTATGAAAGGCAGCTTGAAGCACCAAGAAATAGCTATGACATAAACTCTGATTTTTGACAAGGCTACAGTGTTTTGGCTGAAGCAATAGTAAGACTGATATAACTGTATGGTTTGCCCTTTTTTTAATGGTAAATGTGGTTGTGATGAGGTGACTGACCCTTCTTATATCTGTCATACATGAAAATGCAAGAATTCAATCTTAAGAAGTAATATTAAACAAAATAAAAACCTTTTGTTTTAACACTATGCAAGACTGACTACACACACACACACACACACACACACTAGGCTTCCACAAAGTGTTTAATCTGAGCAAGTCCTTAGGTTAAAAAGGAAAAAGGCAAGCATCACTTCTGTGCTAAAATGCATCAAACGTCCAGAGGTTTTTGAATACATCTCATCTACCTCTTTAGACCAAGCAATAAAAACTTAACCTTTGTATTAGTCCCTAAGAAAAGGAATATTTTCAGTGTGGGGGTAAAGAAATAAATTCATCCATATCAGCTCCCTGATGTACATCCACCTCTGAAAGTCACTGGTATAAAGCCTGTGTAATTGAACTTTCTGAGGCTGGAGTGTAGGGGAAATCCAGCTTCAACAGGAGACCAGATCTTGTGACTCTGGGGTAACTCACACAGTAGCTGATAGTTCTGACTGCCACTAAATGAATATAAATAGCCTGTGAACTGCTGAAGCAGAAGGTTCAGTGCTGGAATAATTGAATATTTCTTCAGTGTATCTGGTATCATTACACAGACAGTACATGTAATGTGCTGGAGACCTGGGAATCAGCAAATTGGCAGAGAATGGCGGCGTTCCTTGGAGAATTTGGGCTCAAATGAGTGATCTCCCCAGACTCGTTCAAGAAGCAGTCGTCCTGTTGGTGCCCTTCTACTGCAATGAACTGCCATCCTACCTTTTGCCTTTTTTTACATGTCAAATACTTTCAACCAAACTTGACAACCTATCCTATAAATTAGGTCACTATAGGTGGATTGGTAGAGGACGAAGACTATTAGCCACGGGTTCACATTATGTTATACTCTAGAATATCAAGACAGAACAACCAATTTAAGAAAGTATCACTTCAGTTTTGCTGTGTATTAGACACTGAAGAACTTAGCTGTGACATACAAGTCTGTAAGAAACCAGTTTTCATTAATTCTTCTGCTTTTGAACTGCTTGCTTTAATTGTGTCCTTTTAAGTACACTCTGCAGTAATTTTCTAGTTGGACCTGGGTCTTGTAAGTATGGAATGATGTTTTTGAAAACAGATTACCAGTTTAACACTGTGCTTTGTGAAACCATCATGTGATAGCTGTGAATTAGGATGCCTAGGAGTTGTAGTGATATTCGTCTAAAGAAGAGTGCAGGGATTTCTTTCCCCTCATAAAAACACTATAACACTTTTATTTAGTGTTTGTACACTCAGTCACAAATCGCAATGTACTGTTGCATAGATGAGTTCTTTAATGACTTCAGTAATGAGAAAAAAACCTGTTTATTTTCAGAAGAAAACACCCAAACCCAACATGCTACTAGCTTAACTCCAATAGCTTTAGTAAACCATGTGAACCAAGTATCACAAGAGCCTCAAATTCATTGGCTTTATATTCTTGTTTCTACAATTAGCAAAGTATATGTTACCCTATGGACAATAAATATGCTTTCTTATGATCGAACCTGAATTTCTTTTACTATGAATGCCCAGTTTGTTAAATTTATTATAAGTGTGTTTTGCTATAAATTATCATATCTGTGTATGATAAGTAAGAATTATCATATCTGTGTATAATAAGCTTAAGAAAGTAAGCACATTCTTAAGTTTATTCTACCTTGTAACATAGTTTTAGGGTAACCTACTAATGAAGCTAATAGTTGCTATGTAGTACAAAGCCTCGGGATTAACTGCCTAGAAATAACTAACTTCCCTAGCAATGGTCTGTTGAGCCATACGGGTGACATCATTTTTTGTTGCTTGTATGGTGGCATGACTGTCACCTCTTCCAATGCATGGTTCAGCTTGCGCACTCCATTGTTAACATCCCTTTGTATGCAAAGTGGATCAACTGTGGGGTAGCATTTCTTAAAACAAGAGAAAATAAGACAAACGTATCTTATCAGTGACTCTTGGAGAAAATACCTGGGTTTCTGTTAACAGCTTGCTATGTGATACAGTTTACATACTGCTAGCTGCAAGAGACCAAAAACCTTGCTGATTTTAAAATACAAAATAAATAATAAAAAATAATTATACAAGTCAAAAGTTGCTCTAAAGCAACAAACTGAACTGGGCATTAATGAAAAGCTAACTCAAGGAACTCAAAGACTCCTTTTAAACAGTCTTGCTTGTCAGGTAAAGTTCTTTGAAATACTAACTTAAAATCATTTTATGTTCTTGTGTGCAAATAATATATCAAAGATGGTAAATCATATTGCTTTGGTAAGTTACATAGTCATGCACTTTGGACAGCCTGCCTTTTTTCTTTCTGTGGAATCTATGGGAGCTACTCTTACGTAAAATCCCTCAGAATCACTTCATGCTTTTAGGGCATGATTTGCTGGTGGGAATGTCTTTTCTATATCTCTTCGGTAAGCTGTGTCTTGTAACATTACCCTTGAGTTTATTCATATCTTTGGGCTAATCTAGAGCTGTTAATTCTGGTATTCACTGCTGATTCAAAGCCATTTGATTTGGGGGGGGAAAAAGGGAGATGACAAGTCATGTTTTGTCTTCAGGGTTTCAAAATCGTACAATAGATATGAATATATGTAAGAAAGAAAGCTATTTTTATTCTCATGTGTTTATTACAGTCATGCATGTAGTAAAGAAATCCACCAACTTCATAGCTAGGTATATAGCCAAAACCTGATGTATAACCTTGCTTGATCAGATTGGCTAGACTTTATTTTACAGTAAAAGAATGAAACACACAGTTGTCATCTTTTGGCAGTAGTTATTGTCTAAACAACTGATTTGTCTCCAAGTACTTTCTTTTTGTTATCAGCAAGGATTACATTTTGTCCTTGTCTTGTGATCTTTTCTTCTCTCTGCATGGTGGTAAATGTATACCTATCTTGAGCAGAGCTTACGACTCATTTGATTTGCCTTCAAAAAGATCTGGAAGAGGAGAAATTAAGAACATATATTTGAGCAAAACCAGCCTTTAGATAGTGAACTCATCATCTGTCTCAGACCACAAAATGTGGCCAATAATGGTTGGAGCCAGTTGAAATGGGTTCTTCCGACCGTGCCAGCCTACATCTGAAATTCATTACCTTCTGCAGCATCTACTGCCTTATGTCTTCTATTTTTCCAGAATAAAAAAGGAATGGTCATATAAAAATGCTAACCAAACCCGGTCTTGTAGAAGCTGGTGTTGCATGGTATGTTTGGAATTTAGGTATAATCTGTCCACTACTGAGTGTTCTGGTGCATTTTGGCTGACAAAGCCAAATGCCTGCTTTTAGATCAGTGGTGCAAAAGCTTCTGTCTTGAAATTCAGTAATTACTGATGGCTGGTAGAGCATGATTTTAGCTGAAGTGGCTTAACATCAATACATAAATCTATGGCTAAGGAATCCAACAGCAGCATCAGATACCACTTTCCAATATGTGTGCACAGAAACTTTTCCCCTTCTTTTAAAATGCCTTTGTTCACAAAATATGGAACAGGCCTTTATCATGCTAGCAGTCATTCTCCTGTTACAAAACGATCTCCAGAGTGACACAAATAGGCCTGCAAATAAAAATCAAACCTAAAAATTATGATTTTTAGAGGAAGAAATCATGTACTCCTGATCCAAATTGTCTACCTTTTCTCCTGGATACCCTGTGGCAATAATAATATTGTTTTTCAGGTTGAATTACTGAGTACCAAAGCTTGAAGGGAAATTTCTGTAATTTGCTTGTAAAAATAGGAACTGCTCTCTGAGAAGCCTGAAGTT
The DNA here is from genome assembly GCA_009867235.2 of Psittacus erithacus. Taxonomy (NCBI): domain Eukaryota; kingdom Metazoa; phylum Chordata; class Aves; order Psittaciformes; family Psittacidae; genus Psittacus; species Psittacus erithacus. The sequence continues at coordinate 48,867 of WYDI02141536.1, read as the reverse complement.
TCAATTTCAGTCACTTGCAAGCTCTGCAATTTGATATCTTGAGGCTGAAATGTCTTCAGAAGAGGTGAAGTTATGCCTGTGGGTGGGTGACTTGGAGCTCATCTGTCCCAGTCTGTGGACAGACAGACCTGAGTATATTTTTCATAACTATCGTTTACTGGATCCTGGCCCTACAGTGTCACTGTGACTGATGAAAAGGTTGTGATTTTTCTAGTAAGTGTTCCATTGCTACCGAAGGGTAAGAATCCAGCAATATGAAGCATCGAAAATGACATCTGCTAGAAGGTAACCTCTGGCCAACCAGCAAATATGTCAACATTAAACACTAGAACCCATAAGACCTCTGGGTTTTTTTAATCTGTAAGCCAAATTCCTGAGGTTGAAGGAACTGACAAGAGCAGGGGATGTTTCAGGCGGGTTTTTTTGTTCTTATATTAGCATTTGTGGGAGGCATTTTTCAATGTAAAATGTCAGTTTACACCCCCTGAAATAAAGAAGGGGGGGAAAAGAAAAGCCTGTAAAATGTTTGGCGTGCAAAACTGGGTGAAAAATCTGGTCAGTATGTCTCCCAAGTTTGCCATCAAAATTACCCTGTGGGTTGTTAAGAAGCATTTAATTCATGTATCATGGGACTAGAAGGAGCCAACCATGCAGTCTCCAATCTGTCTGGACCCATCTCCTGAGTTTCTCAGCCAGTGGCCCATAACATATTGAAAGGTATCTGCAAAATTGATGGAATAAACAACGCAGAGAAAATATATTTACACAAAATCACAGAAAATAAAATTAACCTAATGAACTTTAATGATTTTATACAATATTTATGCTTTTATAACATGAAGACATTTGTGGTTATGATATACAGAGAGTTTGTGGATGGTTTCCTTTCCCACAAGTTGTGATAGGTTTTTGCATTAAAAAAGCTTAAGAGACATGATTTTACTGCAGAAACTATAAGGTTTTTGTTACCATCTAGTTGCCTTTATTCACTAAGACTTTCACTCTGGTAAATGGTCAAATGCCACGTCTGCAGGTGACTTCTTTCCACATACACCGATATTCTACAACAGTGGATGTTAGCTGACCAATTCCACAAAATGAATCTGTGCTGCTAATGCTGCTCACAATGTCATTTGTGTCACCACCATTGCTTTCTGCTGCAGTGCCAGCAGCAAAGGGCATGCTGTGACTGTGATGGTTTGTTGGCCCAAGCTCTAGTATCACACTGTTTGAAAATTAGGGAACAGAATTTATTACTGGAAATGATTTAATCCTGAGAGAGAGCTTCTGATTCATGCACTCAGACGTGGTAGCCAGGCATACCAGTGTAACCCACAGTAGTCGGCACAGATGCTGCTGCCAGCAGCAGATCATGCTTCTATGTTCCCACTTGTTTCTTCTGCTTTAAAGTGAGAGAAATCATGACTGTGGCTTGGGGCCAGTTTCTGCTCTGACTCCCCTAATTCCTCATTTATTTGCCTCTGCTTCTCCTTCTGCAAATGTTTTCAATTTTTACCTCTAATTTTACAAAAGCATGGCCCTCCGCACACTTTAATATGATGCTGCCAGACTCAGATGCGAGATGTTAGGGTTTGCCTCAGTGCCTGAGCAATAATAAAAGTGGGTTCTGAAATGATGAGATATATCTCTGTGCCTTGTTTTTCATCCCTGTTTCTTTTTACTGAAATTGGTTAAGCCTGTATAGTTTAATATGGTAGGATGTGGCCTATTGTCTCTTTTTAAAGTATGCTTAATGAAAATAAACCTAAGTGAAAATATTCTATTTATCCGATAAGCAGTTAAGGGTTGGTACACTGCAAGCATCAGGGCCTGAAGATGGCCTATTAATCCTGTAGTTATCTTGCAATTCAAGCGATGTGATGTTAGAGGGCTTAGTTTATTTCCTCCCATAAATATTTTAGTGAACTTTCCCATCTAATCCAAACAAGTAATGTGGTATTGACATCTCATTTAGGTATGTGTGACTGGGGAGCTTTCATTAATCGGAAATGAACCAGTACAGCCTGTAGAGATTGCTGCTTCCAGGATTGGTTTTCCCAGTTGCCTCTTGTTCTTAACAATCTCAGAAGACATCCTCATGTTTTAGGGATTATTCTTCTGGTTCACTTTCATCAGACCTGTAATACGGTTGCCATTTTGGTTGATTGGTCAGTTCTTTAGCAATTCAGTCAGACTTTGCCCATCTTTTTAAGGATTCAAGAAAGCAAGGTAGATCCTGTGAGCTATAGACCCTGTGTCGTGTGTGTCCATTTGGTCCATAGAAGCAGAAGCTGCCCTGAGGATCTGGGATAATCCATCTTGGAACTGGAAAGCCTGTCTGCTCTTGTAAAATTGTGAAAGAGTAGTTGTTAATGCATTATCCAGCCATTGTGAATGACCGAAGTTTACGTTGGTTCAAGGGAGACTTCAAAAGTTGATACAAGTCCTACAAAATAAAAATACAGCTGAGTCTTAATCTGACTACTTGCAGAAGTCACTCACGATTCTTCTATATTCTAAATGAATAGCAACAATGCTGTAATGTTATATGTTGTGATTGTTTTAAGTGTGATGGCAGTTATTTAAGAATGTGAAGTTTTAAGTAGATTTCAACTTTTTTTCTGCATAGGCAAGGATTGTGGGGTTTAATCGTGCATTTTGCTCATACTCAATCTCTACATGAGACTCTATGAGAGACTAACGCTAGGAACTTATGCGGAAGTTTACACTGCTACTTTTTAATTGTTTTGAATAGTAGGTCTGAGTCTATTTAAGGTGAGTATGACATTGTAATTTTTCACACGCAGTGCGACCCATAATTGGGTTTGGTTTAAAGAAATGAGCAGGCAGTGATGTGTATTTTCTTAGTTGTTTAAGAGAGGGATTTAGTGTGTGCATACCTGAAATGGAGCAGGTTCTCTCAGCTTTCAGTAATATACTGTCCTACCTACCTACTTAAGAGAAATTCTTTTTAAGGTCTGACTCTTTTCTGGGTAAGAACTTCGTAGGCTTAATGCAGCTCTCCCACATACATCAATTGAATGGGGGTGGTGTGTGAATTACTTAAAAATAAACCTTGTTCTATATTTTATTTTTAATCCTGTATATTAGCTTCAGTTCATACCCATTGTCAAGTCCTTGTCTTCATCAGTCTCAATGAGAGGATTATTAGTGATGCTGTCTTTCTAAGCAGCATATATATTGGTTTTTTATTTTATGGAACTATAAAGTTATATATATATATCATTCTTTTATGGATACTTTAGCAAAATAAAATGTTTGATGCAGAATAAAACAGTTCTGTAATGAAGAAAAAATCAGCTCCTTCAGCATTTTGAATGCTAGATTTGTGGTCTTCATTTAAAAGTTTTAGCTTCATTAAAACATTCATCCCATGTTGATTTACGCTCTGCACCCATCCCTTCCCTCCCTGCATCCCAGCCTGTCAACAAAAAACAATTAGAGTTCAAGGAATCAGTCTAGAGGCTGGTCCTACTGTGTTCTTCTGCCTAGGTATTAGTAATGTCCCTTGCATCTTTCTACACTCTTCTTTTTACTGCTTTTGTCAGGGCATATAAGCTTTATTCTTTACTTTGCGTTATTCTCCATTTCAGATTCAGTGAGCTGTATCTACATGTCACGAATCATAAAGATGTTGCTTCAGTCTATCTTTCTGCCCTCTGCCGATTCCCCTTAGGTTTGCAGTTTTCGTAACTTTGTAATTGAAGGATTTTAGGGGTATAATTTGAAGCATCTCTTACTCATTCTGCTTAATATTTGGACGTGTAAGGGGGAATAAACCCCCCCTGTGTTGTCAGTCTTCCTTTCTCTGTGAGATTGCCCCTGTTGTTTTTGTACTGTACTTTATATCTGTCTGCGATAGCTGAGTTTATATTTGGTAAGCCTTCAACTTGTTGTGTATTGTTGTGGCTGTGTATTTTGCTGTGATGAGGTGAAGCTCCCACAACAAAATCTATGGTATTCAGCTTGTTACGATTTTTTCACTAGGTTTTCCCAGCAAGTAGAATATGGTCTCTTTCTGGCTGGAATGACTATTTTTAGGTTTAGTTGTTTTCAGCATGGTTTTGGAGCACATTCTTGTGCACGTGCAAGAAAAATGGGTAAATTCACTTTCAGAGACCACAGTTGAGATCCAGACGCTCCCCCACTGAAGCTGATTTAGAGTTGGTCAGAAAGGCAGGTGCTTCGTGCATCTGTTCACTTACACTGGTGGGAAGACTTGTGATAAAAGCAATTTTACATCAAAACTAATTAAGTGGCAAAGACATGTAGCAATGGAAAAATGTATTAAATTATATACTTTGAATCTATTTTCTCAGTCTGGTTTTGAGTCGTGAAACTTGTGTTGAATACGAATTGGCACTCAGATGATTCTTTTTACAGAAGTTCTGCTTAAAATAGAAATGAGTGGGTCGGCATTTTTTACAGAATATGATTTCTTCCTCTCTCCCTCCTCCTTTCCACCCTGTTCAACAAAAGTAAGCCCACGGGACAACCCCAAGTTTCTACTTTTTGTTTTATTATATAAAAAGATGAAGCTTATCAAATATCTATGGGAATGCTGAATAACTGTGCTAATAATGACATTATTTTACGAGACAAGTTGTCAAACTTAGGTTAGTGGACACAGGTAAACTGACATATCTTCAACAAGCTCTTTGTCAGCTCCACTGGATGCAGACACTTACACCTCAGCTGAGGCATATGGCAGAGCTCTCTTCAGCATAGTATGGTTTTTAGTTTTTGTGGACAATTCAGTTTTTATTTTTGTCTAATCTGCAATATTTGACTTGATCCCTTTACGTGGTTAGAGTGAGTAATAATGCCCGGCAGCCAGAAGGAGCTCAGTCCTGCGTTACCTCCATCTGTGTTTTGAGAATTTCTTTAGAAGGTGATTTCAAAAGGGATCATTCATTTCTAAAGCGTTGTATTTTATGTGTTTTTTGCTTTTTTATCTTGGCATAAATGCTTGAACCCTTCCCCTCCACTCTGTTCTGTGCCATGTCTTTTACATGTATTCAGTTGACTGTCTGAAAATTAAGCTTTCATTGTCCTAAACTGAGAACGTCATACATCTGAGCACTACTGGAAATGTTCTTACTCTCCTGTCATTCCTTATGTAAGTAACAAGGAAGCACAGTCATTTTTTATTTACTGTGGTGCTGCAAAGGTTATTATGATTTACTGCTTGTAAATTTCTTGGAAGGTAAAAAAGCCCCACTTTCTATTGATCCTTCCATTTTAAAGCTCTGTAAGCTATAGAAGAATAGAAGAATAGTAAATTAATGCATAATGTTACCACTGGGATTTTTACAGGAAGATGTAGAGACCCCCATGAGGAAAAGGTTCCTTTCAGTGTTAGTGGTATTAACACAGCTTTTTGGGTTCAAATAACTATCACAAGTATTGCCATTTATGAGGAACAAATAGGAAAGTATAGGAGTAAACATTAGCAGATGCCTTTTCTGTCAGGTCTGTTTGCTGAGATGCCATCTGTAAAGAGCAAAGTAAATCCTTACTCTTGAATATGTCTGCTGCTCACTGTATGCTCAACGCTGTACACACACAATTTGTGCATTGCCTCCTCTTTAGATGGGAAAGCATGCAGGTCTAGCAACACAGTGTTGCTCTTGGAAATCTTGGTGGTAAGGAAAAACTTTCTGAAACTTTCTTAAATGGGGAAAATGTGTTTTCTGGTGTTTTGAAGTACATCAGAACAACAAAGAATACCAGTGTTTCCAGTAAATGAGGAAATGCATTCCAAGTGGTGAATGATAGCAAAGATGCAAGGGCCCCCAGTGGGGTCTGGCACAAGTATTGTGACTCATTCACATCATTTAGACAACCTCCTTGTTCAAATTGAAACCCAAAAACATTCCACCATTTTTGGGTTATGATTGCACCTACACTGACTTCTGGGAAGTCTGTCCTCCTGCTGCTTAATCCTTCAAGACCTAATAAAGGCAACACTGAATTCGGCTTTTGTTACCTCCAGATTTCTTTCTTTTGCAGTAAATAACTACTTTTACTGTGTATCTATCTGAAAATAGAGTAAGTGCTCTAAATGAAATTTTGGTATTTTTAATATTAAAATTTTTAATTCTTTGAAGGTTTTGGTAAATATTAGCTGCGTACTACAAGGCATCCTTAAGTCCTTTTCCACCAGAATTGAAAATCATCTTACAGAAGTTTCTGGGCCCATGAAGCAGCAATTTGGCAGCCCATTTTCAGCTTCCTCCTACTTCCTATATATTTTAGCAACACCAAGTAAGTCCCTTGACTGGTTTTTGCAGTAATTTTCCATGATGTCTCCATTGTTGCAAAAAAGTGTGCAAATTTTCTAATCCCTTTATAGCACAGGACTGCAAGGTACAACACAAACTGGGTAATGACTGCTTGGCAGCTGCTTCAGCCTTGGAAATTTAATCTCTGTCACTGGTACATTGGTTTTTCATATGAAGTCTAAATAAGGACCTAACTAGCTGTGTGTCTGAATGTAGTTGCAACCTACCTATACTGCTAGGCTTTCCTGCATCTGTAGTCCACAGTTATTGTAGCTAAATCATGTAAAGACCAACACACTGAAATATTCAAAACTTGCCACATACAGTGTTCTGTAGGAAATCCTATTAAATACCAGGCTACTAAAAGACATCTCTTAAACTTAATGATGCAGTGTTGTTTTTCTTCTGTCTCCGCAGTAACTTTTAAGGGCTGTCACTACTATAGCAAGTTGTTGGCTTTGCTACATCACAGGGTTTTTTTTTCCCTACATTAATCACATGGCTTTTGAAGGCACAAACCATGGATGATAGAGAAAAGCTGAACGTGATAAGTCTGCATGTTGTGCAGAGTATAAGCATGGTAACATCTAAACTTTCTAAGCTGAACTTGAATTTGGTTTAACATATGAAATTGTGAAATGCAGATTTAGGAGAATATTGAAGTTTTGGGGAAACCTGATCCCAGATGTTAAGCAGGATTATAAATTTATGGCTGTTCCCAGTAGGAAAATAAATAGCAGGACTTGTGGCTGACTTACAATTCACTTGGCGAATTAGATAAATGCATGGCAATAACTCTGTTATTTGTGATGTCTGGCTGCAGGAAGACTACTGGTGACAGTGGGTTGGTTTTGACTGGGTCAAGGACGAGTAACAGGTAGAACAGTGTAAAAATCCATCAAATGTTATTTCAGTATAAAGCAGTATAAAAATTCCTTTCTGGGGGAATGAAAATTTCTATATGCATCCAATTTCAGTTTTAAGTTCTTTCTTGGATCTTGTTACCTTTTTGTTGGCTATGTGAACAAGATGTCTACAGACCATCCTCATGATAGGCTTTAGGCTGTGATCAGTTCCTCTACTGACTTTCTGTGATAATTAACTGATTTAATCTCCTTCACCGAATCATTTAGGTTGGAAAAGGCTTTTAAGATCACTAATTCCAGCTGTTAACCTAGTGCTGCTCTGCCAAGAGCAGAGAGCAGTAAGGTCTTCCCTGTGTAATATTTCCATGTTTTTGAACATACTCATTGCTCTTCCAAAGCTTTCAACCACTCTTAAGTGTTTTTTGCCTTGCAATAACAGTCTTAACATCATGATTTTCTGTTTCAGCGATTGTTATAAACAAGATCTGTGAAGACAGACTTAAAAAATAATGCAACAAAGATGGTATTCTAAGGAAAATGTTAAGACACTAGAATGTCAATGATCTGGTAATAGGTAGGACTGTACTCCTACTAACAACTTAGTAACGGTATTGTATTACCCCACTATTGACTTAGTATTGGATTGCTGGGGTTTTCTTTGGAATGATAGTACTTTACCTCACTGAATTACATGGGTTAAATCTGTTAACATTTGCATGATGCTGCAAGTATTAGACATTCTGTTAATTCTAGGAGTTATGATTATTATCATGGCTCTAATATTCTTAATTAGGGGATTTGGAACATGAATAAATAATTCCAGCACATGCAAAGACTTCTGTGATGGCAGCAGAACAAGCACTTTGCATTTAGCATGCAAACAACATGCGAATGGACTTCAGGGGACTGTTTTAATCTTTGACATTTGAGTTAACTAAATTACAGTTACTACTCCGTAGCACAGAGAGAAGACTTAATTTAGAAACTGAGTCCCTGTGACTCCAGGTGAGACAGTTTGTAATTCACTGATCCTCAAACAAGGAAAATGATCCCACTGTGGTAAGGGATTTAGTTGGTTATATACGGCTGAACATTTGTAGTTGTTTGTCTTACAACCATTGCTGAGATTGGAATGCAGCTGAGTTAGTCTTGCTGCTATATTTAGTCATTTTTTTCAGCATTTGGGACATCAGTTCAGTGTCTGTAATGCTCTGCAGTGCACAGAAGTGGCTCAGGTAACTGACAGCCAACAGGCTCTGAAATTGTCGTGTGGGAAGGCATGCATTTTAACGTAGCTAAGAAGTTTACAGGCATCTTTTCAGGGCAGTTAGCTGATAAATGAGGTTGTATTACTTTATTTACTTACATGCCCAAGTAAATAAGGATGTACGCACCCTTGATGGCATTTAAATATAAAATTATGAATTAGGTTATCCAACACCCACTTGAATAACAATGGTTAGGCAAGGAGAAAATTAACATTAACTTTGTGCAACCTTCTTTTGATTACCTGAATCATCTTTCTGCACCTTAAAATGCAGGAGGTGCATATGAGTCTTCTACTGGAACAAAATAATTGCCTCAGGAAGATTATAGACCAGTTGAGATGTGTGCTTGTGCTTAAATATGCCACTTGAGACGTGGAGTAGCTGATGTTGCTTCAGTTTCCATGTAAGTTGGCTGTAGTTAAATACATATATAAAGTGCTATATTGGCTTTACCTCAAAGTCACAATTACACTGATGATTACAGAAGACACAGCAGATAATCTCCTAGCCTCCTGCAGACAAAAAGAAAGCTGCTTTCTACACTGCTCCTTCTTGATCATTTGCTAGCAGCTGGGAATCCAATGCTCAGAGCAAAAAGCCACTGCTCAAAGGAAAGTGCATCATCCTCACTCTGTTTCCTGTGTTGTTGCATATGCCTTTTTGTGAAGTCTTCTAATGCCTCCTTATGCAGGCCTTGAACAAAGAGATGTGATAAGTTGGAATTCTGCAGAATATTAAAGAGATTCCCATCATCTCTCTTAAGAATGTTGGTGTCAAAAGTTGAACCATCAGGTATAAGAGAGTGAGAAACAAATGTGCTAGTCATGGAGCTGTTGTTACTTTTCAATAGCCTCCTCTTTAAGCCTGGTTTGAAAAGGGAGAGGCCAATCTCTGTCACACACAAGTGACTATGAATCATCAACTGTTATGGCCTACTTGCTGGATAAATGTATTTTACCACCTAAGTGGATTTATTAATCAGCTTTCTGGTACATGCTGGATCTGGCTGTCCATAAGCTAGATGAGATGCTGCTCTTCCAATCTGCAGGGTGTTGACATTTCTATTCTGAAGTGAGAAGAAACTGAGATCTACATTTTTCATGAGAGTGACTGAAAAAGTTGTGCTTTAAAATAGAAGAAAACCTGGGTATGGAATTTGCAGTGTCTAACCAAGCAGAGATTTGAATCTAGATTCCCTTCTCCTAGGTAATGGATCCAGTGACAAATCTATTGGTTATTGTAGTTATCTGGGGCTTTTCCCCTCTCTGTGTTTTAACCTGTCTGCTGGCAGAGAAAGACTTTCTCACAAAATAAAACCCCAATTTCTTCAGAACTAGCATGTGTCTGTGAAAAGTCTATTTCTTATCAATTCTGTGATAAAAACCCTTCTTACTTTATTAAGTTCCCAAGCTGTTCCACTTGGTTTTGCTTTACAAATACAGGCATAACAAAAGACAAAATAACTCCAGCCCAGTTGCTGACAAGACGAATGATGGTGTCTTTTGCTTAGAAAACTAGACCTGGAGGTTTCTTTCTCCTTTTGAAGATGATGGGCTTTTTTTTCTTTTTTTCGATTAATGGTGCTGCTACACATCATCCCTTTAATCACTTAATTTTGAATGACAGAAGTAAGGTTAGAGAGTGGATGGGCCAAAAGCAGAACTGCAGTGCAATAAAGTGCTTACTTTTGTCTCTTCTTTCTCTTATTCCTCCCTGAGCACACTGTAATTAGGGCAGGAAAATGTCTGGTCCAGCTGTCATGGAAGTATTATTTGTAAGTACGGTTTTGAAAATGAATATATTATGCTTTTTATAGCTACTGTCAACAACTACCAGGACAGAACAACTTGTGCAGCTGGCATGGGAATCCAATGTCAAAGCTCAATTTAAGAAACATTCTGCTTTCTTGGGCAATTGTCAGAGGTAACAACTGCATTTGGCCTTGATTTAATCCTGCCTTTCCAAACTCACAGGGAAACAACTGTCTGGTTGGAACACAGGTGGAGAAAATAGATGGGGATGAGTAAATAGAAAAGCAGCAGCTCTGTGAGCTGTGCTCATGATGCTGTCATGAGAGGCAGTATGCTCCACTGTGGGGCTTTTCAGCTGATAGGTTGACATTACTTCTCAATCCAGTTGAGAGGACAGTTTGGTAGAAAATGGTTTTCTTGACCCTTGGGATTCTCGAGACTTCAAACACTTTTATTTGCTCTAAAAGGGAAATATGAGACATTTCAGCCTCAAAGAGCAAAGACAAACAAGTAGGAAGAGTATAAATAAAATTATACCCAAGTGGCTGGGGCACTTAGTGAAGACGTAGAAATGCATTTTATCATCTTTCTTAATATTTTAGCTAAAAGTATTAGATTTTCTGTGTGGGAGAGAAAAAGATAGGGTAGTAACTTTCTAAGTGTTTTGGTAACTTTTTGATTAGAATAAATTAATTATGTTTACAAAGTATTTGATTAAGAGGTCAGAACACATAAACAGCATATACAGGATTATTATTAATATAGATACATGCTTTTTCCATAGTAAATGTGAATGAGATATAATGTGTTATCCTATTTTCAAACAGGATTCTCCAGCTGAGCAAGGTGAGAACTGCTAGCCTTTGGGGTGGGCTTTCAGACTGAGGCTAGCTGTGTGGCATGGATTCTTTTCTTAGTGTAGTCAGAGCCCCTTGTGTGCTGGTAGCCAGATATATTGCGTGTATATTGTCAGCACTGGCTTCATAATGAATAAATTTCAATTGATAAAAATGGGTCCAAGAGGCAGAGAGAGACAATTTTATTAAATGTAGCTGATAACAGAAGGTTTTTCATCTGCTAGCAGGCAGGCAAATTACTGTCATAGGTGATGTGTGAGGAGATTGACAATATACCACTTCAGAGTGGGAAAGGCAGGAAAGTAGCCAAAATTACCATTGCAGAACAAACTTGTTATGTAGTCATGTCATGCTTCCTCTCTGACCCATGGATTTTCAAAAAGAGAATCATTACTTTTATCATGGATTTTTCTGACCTACAGTTCATACTAGAAAGGCATCTCATTAGATTGTTAGCAGTATGTGCTCAAAGCATGGGAAAAATATTGTCAAAAGCACTTCACCTGCCTGCCCTCTCCTTTGAAGTATATCAGGAACTTAACTTCCATTCTAAAAGTAATTATCCTTTTATTATTCTTAAATAATAGCTATCACCATACTGAAGCTTTTCTATTAATTTCTCCTCCTTTATGCACTGGATATTTTTGTTACAAATACTTTTCTTAGGTAGATGCTTAATATATCCTAAACCAAGATATATCCTGCCAAAGTACTAGGTAAATATTCTTCACTATGAGAGTGGTGAGGTGCTGGCACAGGTTGGCTAGAGAAGCTGTGGCTGCCCCATCCCTGGCAGTGTTCAAGACCGGGTTGGACCTAACCCATGAATGGTATGTTTCTTCTTATTTTGGTTTACTGCAAACATCTAGTAGTTACTGCAACCTTTAGCATCCAACACTAGTTCTTACTTGCATTTTAATCCCTGGCTCTTTCCTGGCTGTGTTGTACTGTCAGTACAATTGTTGTTGGTATATATGCTAAGTTGTGGCTGCTATGCAAGGCTAATTAATTTTCTTATCTAGAAATAAAGACAGTCTTGTGACTTAAAAGTTCTGTAACTTAATGAGCAAGTGTACTCAGACTGCCTTCAACCCTGGATTTAGCCATGGGTGAAGCAATTAACTATTCGTCTGTATATTCTACATGATCATACTGCATTTGGTCTTGTTGCTATTTCTGTGGCTTTGAGGTGCCCTGGTCATGGGCAGAAACTCTTGTGCTATATAAAGAAAGAAGAGATAATCCCTGCTCCAAGGAGATTAAAAATGTGTTCATGAAGTGAGAGATATCAAATGATTATGGCAGGTGGCAAGTACAGAGAAGAGTAAGGTGCTAGCGGAAAGCACAGTAGGCAGTGGGTTCTGTAACTGTGGTCCCAGCTATCCTCAGTTGTCTGTTAGCTTCACATCAAACATTTTACAATAGCCTGTAAAAGAATGATCAACTGAGGATATTCACAAAATGCACATTCACAAATAATGTCTACTCTAGCAGAAAAGTATATGGATTTAGTTTCAGATCATTATTGCAATGTAAATAATAAATAAGGTAGCAGTTAATCCACTCATATTCGACTCTGGGAAGAAAGATGAAGTAGATGGATTACTTAACAGTCATTAGCATTGTGCATTATATATTAAGGCAATACTCAGATTCCCATTTTCATCATTGTGTCTGTGTAAGAGCATCTGTGTTAATACTGACAAGTGAGATAATAACTGTAGTTGTACACTGTCATATTAGCCTACCCAGAGAGACTGCTACTCTGTCTGGTATGCAGTGTGCCATATGTACATGCTGAGTCTTTTTCACATTAGTGCAGTCGCTGTATTATCCAGGCAGAGGTGCATTGGCTACAGGTTACAGATAGTTAAGCTTATCAAGTACAGATTTTGGTATTCAGAAATCTTTCCCGTTTTGGTTTTTGCCCTGCATTTTTGAGTTGTATGACCCTTTACTTCAGCTCTGGCCTAGCAAGCTCACAAATTTGTTCTTGGATTTTGGTAAAAATAAGGTGATGAGGGAAAGGCTGTGGGCATTGCCTATTTGGACTTAAGTAAAGCATTTGACAATGTTTCCCACATCATTCTGGAGAAATTGGCTGTTCATGGCCTGGATAGGTGGATTCTTTGCTGGGCTGAAGACTGGGTGGATGGCTGAGCCCGAAGACTGGTGGTAAATGATATCACATCTTTTGAGTGACTGGTCACTAGTGGTGGCCCTCAGGGACTGGTGTTGGGGCCAGTGTTGTTTAATATCTTCATTGATGATGTGGAAGGTCATTGTATTGTCATACCTGTAAATATTTTTCATGGATCAAAAGCTTTTTTAGTCTGGCCTTGTTTCATTTTCCTCTGTCCAACTCTGTGATAATTTGTGTGAAGCAGATGTTACTTGACTATCTATGCTTGACTTTCAAGTTAGATGCTCTTTATCTGTCACTATATATTGATTATATGAAAAACATCTCAACTTTCTGCACAATAAGCTGTATCAAATTTGCTGCAAGTAGCAGGGATAGTACATTCTGTTGTCTTAGGTGTTGCTTGGTGTTCTTCCAGGTTTTATCTCCTGTATGTGCTGTTTGCATTTATCATGCTTTTTATGCGTTGTTTGGTATACTGCTTCTCCAGCCAGCAGCCAAACTTTCAGCTGGATGAATCAGCATAGACTTCAGACACAAGTGTTTTGGCACCATTTCCTTCCATAAGTTCCAATTCCAGGAGTGAATTGCTATTTTAAGATAAACATGGTAACATTCTTAAATTTTACATCTGGACCTACCATTATCAAACAAAAGCTTTGGTAGGGAGAACTGCTAGTTATGATTTCAGACCTGATAGTTATGATTTAACTTTCTTCATGTTAGCAGCAAATACAGTTGAGAGAAGGCTCTTTCTGAGTAGTATAATGTTGTCTGCAGTATTTTTTTGGACTGGTTGTTATGAGTACAGTATGCCTGCCTGCACTGCTGCTTTCCTTCTCTTCATTCCAAGGCATAGCATGCTGTGTCTATTTCTCATACTTTATGTACCTAACAGTGAACATGGAATCTAAACCTAAGGTTTAATTAAATGTAACAGTGCATGTAATCTCCATTCTAGGAATGGACAGCTGCTATATCTCACACAAGGATGAAACTCATACCTGCCCATCTTGGTGCAGCCTCAAAGCACTGCAGAAGTCTCTGTGGTGCCAGTAATGGAAGAGCTGCGCTTAATTTGTGCTGCTTCTGGGCTAATGCACTCAGGCATCTCTGCAATGCACTAGCAAGTGTTTCTGCTTCTCAGCTAGATGCGTATTTGTCTGGGTGTGTCTGTGCCCAGCATGCACACAAGTCATGTTTTCCCTGCAGAGAACAATTACTTGGAATTCCTGAAAGGCAGCTGTTGTCTCTTAAATGCTGCTTTTACTAAAAGTAGTGACAACAAATCGTATAGTTAAGTAGGGTCCTGTTTTATCGGGTAATTAAAGATTATGAAGATTATGAGATTCCTGAGTTCATTTAATTGATTATTTCAGTAATTGAGAAAACTGCCTTAGAAAAAAAAATAAAAAAGGCATGAGTTTGGTAGTCTTTTAGCCACAGATATTTTAAAATTATTTAAGTTCTTATCCAAGAGTTTGGTTGCATTACTTCTTCACTGCCCTCATCCTCTCCACAAGAATTCTGTTGGAAGTGAATCCTCCCAGCATACTGTTCAGTAACTTCCCCTAGTAAGCATCATTTTTTAAAAGCAAAGCAGACACTGAATTTTGTTTCAGTTGCTACAATTCCACTCTCTATCAGAATTCTTAACATTTGTAATCAAGAGTTCTAATAGAAATGACTGGCTTTAGTTTGTACTTTCCCACACTATAATACATTCCTAAGAAGATGTAGAATCATAAAATGGTTTGGGTCGGAAGGGACCTTAAAGATCATTTATTTCCAACTTCCTGCCTTATGCGTCTTCCTCTAGACCAGGGTGCTCAAACCCTGTCCAACCTGGCCTTGAACACCAGCAGGGATGGGGCAGCCACAGCTTCTCTAGGCAACCTGTGCCAGCGCCTCATCACCCTCACAGGGAAGAATTTCTTCCTTGTATCTAACCTAAATCTACCCTCTTTCAGTTTAAAGCCCCTTGTCATGTCACTAAATGTCCTTGTGAAAAGTCCCTCCCTGGATTTCTTGTGGGCCCCTTTACGCACTGGGAGCTGCTCTAAGGTCTCCCTGGAGCCTTTTCTCCTCCGGGTTGAACAAGCCCAGCTCTCTCAGCCTGCTTTTCTAAGATACTAGCTTCCTGATGAAATGAGCTTTGTCACTTTGTACTTTTAAATGGGAATATAAAATGAATGATGAGGCAGGTTCTTTGTTGCAATTGCAACAGAAGAGTGAGCTCGTCATAGTTCCAACATACGTGTGAACTTCCATGGGTGAAGTAAATTTGTCCGGATGTTTGTACCTGAACTGGAACCAGCCAGCCACACTACTTCAGTTTTGTTGAAGTTTTCAGTAGGATCTTCCATGCAATCTTGTGCTGAATGGTATTGCTCTGTATACCAGTGATGGACAAACTGCAGCAAATGTTATGCTCTTTGCATACCTAATTGTTTGCGAGTAACTGAAGCACAAATTTGCTACCACTGATCTATTGAAGTCATGATCGTATCTTTTAGAAGCTGTGTCAGCTGAAGAGGAGGTTGCTCAGCTTGCTTGTCTTCCCCTCACCCTGGCTCTCATAGGTTCAGGTGCTTCACTTGACTGCGTGCTGCCGCATGAGCAATTTCAGGGGAAATAAGGAAGTTCATGGAGAGCTGTGCTAGGAACTGTGGTGTTGTCAATCCAGCGCCTCCTGAGCGCTCTGAGCCAGTACGCAGGAGCTTTAGGGAAGCAGCACAGGCTGAAGGTAGATGGCTGTTGCCCATCTTCATACCTCCTGTGAGAGATAGTTTAATATGTCCTACCGCCCTCTTTTTAAAGTGGGCTTATTCCATGACACCCAGTCCTATGCAGGCCCTTCTTTTAGTTTACATTTTGTGTAACTATCTTTGCAATAGTACCCTTGCATCTTGCAGGGCACATGTAGGCAGGGTTATCACTGGTATCCTTTTTACATGCATTAGAAAAGTTTACCTGAAACTCAGTCTGGAGATGGCTCTGTGCTGTTTGATTTTACAAAACAAGGGGACCTTCATTCCCCTGCATGAAGAAAAAAGTATAATTCTGAAAGCTCCCTCTATTCAGGATGAGTGAAGCCTGATGTAAGTGGATATTTTATGCTGTAACTTGAGTGAATCCTAAGGAGAAACTTTTTGTTATGTATGCATTTTTCTAAAGCTTTGTGCAGTGTCTTTTTCTTTGATTCCCTCTCCTCCATCTCTGCAGAAAAAATATGATCACCTTGATATCAACTGTAAATCAGCATTATCAAAGAGATTAAGGTAGATACTTGATGTAGAATTTGTAGACTGAAGTAACAGGTGATCATTTATGTTGTTTTCGTATGGATCAAGCAATATTTTGGGTTTCAATAGGTTTTGAATAAGGCCCCTTTTTACTACAGCGGGAAGCAAAACAGCAGTTTGCGGTGAACAAGCATATTCTTGTCTGTGTCTTGGGAAGAAAAGGCAATGAAATGATCATATTTTTTAATTGTGTTATATGATGAAGTATGCATCAGGAACAAGATGTTTATAAATAAATTTTCCTTGAAAATTAAAAGCAACAGCTGAATTAAGGGGGAAGAGTTCAAATTTTAGTTAACATGCTGAAGGAGATCAGTGTTGAGCAGCCAGTTAAGCCAGCTTATTCCATTAGTTCAGTCTGCTGTTGCTTGACAATGCAAATGACAAGTTGCTGCTTTAGTCTGTATAAAAAAGAGGTCTGTTTTTGCTTCCAACTATGATTTTGAAAAGAGAAAATGTAAATTTATGAACTTCATGATTATTTAACTATTTTTTCTTATACATTTTTAATAGTGCCTTTCATCCCAGATAAATGGTGGTAATACCTGTGTTCTAGTTTCTTGTAGAATTTGATGGAGATACTTAAAATAGGTCACTGTTTGCACAGTCTCGTATGTATTCTGCCTGGATTACAGTGAGGTAAATGTAAAAAATTACTGTATTTTTTAACAGCATCACCACAAAGCTTGAAATACCTAAAACAGAACAAAAGCTTGTTAGGGAGTTCTGATATGATAAAGAGTTCATTTATAAATCGTTTGCCTCTGGAAAGCCTTGGAAAAAGGCTCAAAAAAGACAAATAATTTTGTCTAGTGCAACAGCTAAGATATGTCACTTACCACCTTTGTGAATTATCCAAGTGAAGATAAAAGCATTCACTGATACACTTCCAACTTACAAATAGTTTTAAAGGAATCCAGTCATCACTGAGTTGAAAGAAACCCCAAAGCAATTCGCCAGTCTTTTCAAACTGCAGTCTATATTATTTTCTCAGCAAACACTGCATCCCAGTCATAATGGGCTGGACTTCCCAAGGAGTATTTTGTTACATCTGAAATAATACTTATGTGAAATACTAGTGAGGAACTCACTGTTCTTAAAATCTTGGATGTGTCAAGAGGTCTCTTTCCCTCATATTGAATACATAGGGCTGCAAAGTGGGTATGTATATATATGTATGGTAATTCATCTCTGGTTTAATATTTTGCTTTGACATTAAAATTTCATACTCTTTTCATACAGCTTTAATAAGTCCTTTTTTTTTTTTAAGTGAATACTTGCAAAGCTGCATGAGAAAAATGTTCAAATAAAAATGCTGACTGGGCATTTTATTTGCCTCTCTTTCTGTAATGCAGGCCCACGCTTACTGTTTCAGGCTCAGTTGCCTATCCCAACATTCCGACTCATAACTAGCAGTGCAGTAGCTGCTGTCAGCTGTGGTGGCTGAATGGGGACCAGTGGGTGTCAGTCCTCCAGGATCAGCAGCTGGACAGACTATCTGCAAAAACTCAGTAAAGTACTCCACAAAAAATTGGCTATAATTTCCATTGGGTATTTTGTCCAAGCAGGATCAGAATGTTTCTCCAGGTGTTTGTGTTGTTCTGTGCAAGTGAATTTAGGGGTATTCCTTTCTAAGTGAGATCAGGATGAGGAAGCTTTGGAAAGCAACAGTCATATATATGTCTCTCTCTATATATATATGTATTATTTTTTTCTGTGGAAATAAAACTGGAATCTGGTGGAAATAGACCTTTTTTTCTATTATTATTTAAAACCATGCAACATTGATATGAATTATTGATTATGGCAAACAGAGTTAACAATTCTTTTTTCTCTGTACCAAACCATGTGCAACGAGGCACACTAACGCAAAGAGAAAATACGTATGTTTACTGAAACAAAAGTGCAGTAAAAGCAAGGTAATGGCTATGTCAAAATATGTTAATATTAGGATTTCAAAGTCCTGGATGAAGGTTTAAAATGTTGGTATGGCCTAGTCTTTGTATTTCCTCTTCTCACAGGCCTTGGTACAAGCTTCTGAAGTGTGACTTGGGGGCACACACAGTCCTTTTGGATCGCCTCCCGTACATTACGGTTACTCTTCTGAGCAGTAGAACAGGACCTGGTTCCCTGTAGCTTTGTGTTTCCTGGTTAACTAATCTGATGTCTAATACTTTGGAAACTCTGAAGCTTTTCTTTCATGTGGGGCATTCATAATTTCTCTCTTTCATGTCAGTTTACTAGAGCTTAATACTTCACCTGAAATAATACTTCAGACTTTCCCTTATGGAGACAGGAATTTGAGTCCAATTATTCTCTGCAGTGCCTCTGTTTTGATGTCCTTTGGAGCTTAATATTTTCCAAGACCATATCTTTCTGTCAAACTTTCAGCCAGTACTGAAAATTATGAGCATGTACCCAGACACCCACACGACATCACTTTCATTACTTATGGAATGAGAGGAAAAATCTGTACCCTGTTATATATATCTGTTACATAAAATTTATGCTATT
Organism: Psittacus erithacus; assembly: GCA_009867235.2. NCBI lineage: Eukaryota > Metazoa > Chordata > Aves > Psittaciformes > Psittacidae > Psittacus > Psittacus erithacus. Next base: position 29,858 of record WYDI02141536.1, on the reverse strand, counting down.
GTCAACATAAAATTGTGCTCTCAGTTATTGTTCAATTCAATTTTAAATACTTGAATTCAATAGCTATATTGTGCTTCTGTTTAATGTATCTATGCCATTGGGACTGAGGCAGTTGGCTATTCTGGTAATGGGAGCAGCTGGAATTGTCTAAGAAAGTGAACCATGTCAGAAGGATGATCTTAGCAGCAATGTTTCCCCTACTTGCATTTTACTTTTCCACAAGCTGAATCTAGTTCTGTTTTTCAACCTCAATTCCTTTTGCCTCAAATGTTTCTGAAGAGGCAAACTCCAGTTTTTCTGCAGACAAAATAAATGCAAAGTGGCTGTTACCTCTTGGGACACCTGCCTAATAAATATATGAAGTGGCCAAATAGATTTCCGTTGTACCCTATGCAGCATTGTTTTCCCGTTCAGTGTCCCTCACCAGCTGGCTGTACTGTTATTAGTCACTGTTTGCTTCCCTTATCTGTGCTGTATTCAAGACAAGTCATCTTGGATTTATATTTTCAAGTAACATTTTGTGACAAGCTCTGTGAAGTGTGCTCCAGAAGTACAGATACAACTGCATTCATTGCTTTGTCTGTTGCACTGAATTTTCTTACTCTGTTTTTAAGGAAGAAAAGTCGTCCTTCTGGGTATGACTTCACATTCATCGGCTGAACCCATGAACTGGCTTTTGCATGCTACAGCTTCTATTTTCGCTGCTACCCTGTTTCATCTTTCTGAAAAAGGTGCAGTAAAGGATCAGGGACAACTGTGCATCATCATTGCTCTAAATGTCATTTAGAATTAATGGCAGACAAGTACAGTGCACATGTAACTATGCATTACTGTTACAATGCCCTGTGGGCCATGAAAAGCATCACAAAAGCAGATGTTCTAGGGAAAGAAAAGAGAACACTTAGCTAATTTAAAAGTTAAATTAAAACCTGTTATGGTTTTTTTTGAGTGACAAATAGTGAGCACGGTCTCAGGTTTTGCAGGGCACTCCAAGCCTGTGAAAAATACTGAAATGAGGTTGCACATATGGCTGAGGAGGGTTGTTCAAGTTAGGACAGACTGTCTGGTAGCCCTTTAAGTTCCTGTGCCTCACAGCATCACAGGAGTTCAGGAAAAGCTCCAGCTTTTTGGTATCTTGCTTTAGGGATTAGTCCTGGACTGGCAGGGATTTAGCCTTTTCAGTGCATTGGCTGTTTAGCTGTCAGAGACTTCTCTGCTTCTTTCACTCTCTGAAATAATTCATAATTTCGATCAGGTTGTTCACAAGGCTGTGGGTTGTATTGAAATTTCAGGTTCTTCTTCATCTCTCCTGCAGATCCTGAAGTCATGAAGTAGAAGAGAGATTTCTGTGGTCTGAAAGATAATGTCTTAATCTATTTGAGGTGTAAACAAATGAGGCACTGGAATCAAATGCTTTTGGTTCTATCATTTACTCCAGCTGTAGCACATATTATGGAATTAATTTTGATCCAGATCTTGACTTTGTTACCCTAAAGTGTTTTTAATTATAGAAAACATCAAAATACTGTGTCTTTGTAAGTGAAACATAATGCAAGTTTCAACTGACCCCAAATTAAAAGACTTTTTTGGACATTGATCTGTATTGAAAATGTTTTCCTTATTTAAACAGAAAATGGTTTAGTCTTTTTACAGTGTTGTAAGGAAGTGTGAAAGTTATATTAACAAGAGAGAAGTAGTTTGCTTTAGTAGGAAGCTGGGGAAACAGAGTTGATCTATATTTCTGATATGAGTGTGAAGTTGTGTCTGTGGCTATTGCTTCAAACTGCAAAGGTGAGGTGGAAATGGCTGAATATATCTTCAGGTCTTAATTCGTTTCGCTGACATGGGAAAACTTTGGGGTTTAGCTTCTTTTCATAATGAAATTAAGTGCATGTTATTCTCCGCACTGTGAATATGACTGTCTCTATTCTAATAACTCTGTGACCTGTTGGCAGCCTTCTTGTAAGCCTAAGGTGTTGAATGCTCTTAAAGATATTAAATACCCACATGTCATGCAAAATTAGTTGACTAGAAGAGGATGACTTCTGTATTTTAATTGAGTAATTTGATAGCCCATTTGTCAGTGAGTCTAGAAATTGTCTTTGAGAGGGAGACTGCAATGTGAGATCACACAATTTATTGGGGCTCAGAAAATCTAAATGGAAGAGAGACACAATGTACACCTCAGCTTTCGGAAAAGTCTGAGCAGAAGTCTGTATATTAGTAGAGATCAGAAACCTAACCCTGAAAACCTCCTAACTCTTCAAGACGACTATTCTAGTACTCAATTCCCTTACCAGCTTTGTAGATAAATGATACATGTACTCATAAAAGAGACCATAAAAGGTCTTTTTACTGTGTTCACCCTTCACAAATTTTTGAAGGTAGTGGTGTAAGCTCCTTAAGCATTTTGGGATGGAGTTTGCCAGACCCAGCTACTTTGGAACCTTACATAGAACAAGATTGACTAGAACTATACCTGGTTGCCTTCATGTGTAACACATAATTTATTTCTGATGAGGGGAGGTAAGTATCAGGAGGCATATTAAGAAATTTAAACTTAAAATATGGGATCTCAGTGGAAAAAGGTAACTGTGAGAATTGTCAAGTTAACCTAACTGATCCTTGAGGCTTAAATTTCTCTATTTCCCTCCCTTTTTTTATAATTGGAGATGGTTTCGTCAGCTCCTCTGAAGACAGAGAGCTTAAGACTTTTAGGATATGTCAGACTCTCCAGACTATAAAGGGAAATCTAGTCTGACTGAGGTAGCAAGGCATTCAAGGATTCATAATGCCTGAGATTGTTTAAGTCTCATCCAGAAGTCTGGAGTTGCACAGACATGAAGCATAGCAAATGGAGTTCTCAAACTTCAGACCAGGTCATTTTGCTCTTAGTGGAGGTATTTAGGTTCTGCTAAAGCCTTAAGGGGAATAAATGATGCTCATTTTGCTTCCCTTTGTAGAATGCTGCTAGTATCAGCATGTTAAAATCCCTTACACCCTCCAAACTTGAGTGAGCTGTAGGTGAATGTTGTCTTCATCACTTGAGTGATGAGGAAGTTAACATTTTTAAGTTTTCCTATGGATAATCATTCATGCTGACACTGAGAAGTCAAATAGTATGCCACAGGATGTAGCATATATTCTGAATTGGCAGAAGGAAACATGCATGGTGCTGCATCTGGTTATAAAGTGAAAATTTCGAGTTTAAACTCAGATCAGGGTGTAAAAGGAATTATGTTTGATGTAAAGGTGAGATATAAGAAGCAAAATAATTCTGAGTGAATTCCATGTTTGAGATATATATATATAACCAATGATTTATACAGAAGACATTTTGCACTCAAATTATTTTTACTTAAAATGTGAAAACATTTCTATAAATACTGTGTCATGATAGTCATTTTGGTCTGCTACACCAGGGAGCACAGAATGAGGTTTTAAGCAAAATTGGCTTTAATGCATGCAAAAAGCATCCATGTGGTAATACATTATCTGTTGCAAATAAAATTACATTTTTGGGATACTAAGCTGATAATATTTAAAAGCCTCCTTAACAGGGCTGAAAATTATATTATCCAGTGCTCTTCACTTGTGTCATAGTGCCTTGCAATTCAGTCAGGAGACTGGCAGAGGAAGTGTAAGTGATCATGGAGGTAGCTATCATCATGAAAACTGGTATTGACTTTCTCCCTAGCAAAGGTGTGTGAGTGATGGGTAATTGGTAAATTAGCCCCTAACAGCTTTTGCTTCTTGTGAAGATCATGCAGTTGTAATACCTGCTGTTACCATTAAGTCAGAAAAATCATGGGAGAGCAATAGGCTACTAAAATGAAAACATTCTGTAATTTTTTCAGAATCAATTCCAGTTTTATGTTTAAAGTGAAGTAGGAAGAACATTTGCAGAAAGGAAATGGCCTTCTCAAAACCAAAATGGGACTAGATTCTTGGTCAGACAAATCATGATATTGAGGGGCTTTATTTAAAATGAGAGTCTGAATGGAAGCTGGGAAGTGCTAGGAACATTCAGGTCAGATAATAGCACATTGGTGTTATCAGTAACAGAAAGCCGGAGCTGTATCTCAAAATTGGTCTTAGATTTCACTGGGAAAGCTAGGAGCATTTTAAGTCTCCTGTTTTTTCTCTTGCCCACAGTGCTGGCAGCTTGCAGGGTCTCTGGCTGCTCCCCAGCAGTACTCCTCCTCTGAAGCTGCAGAGGTATTTTTGGCACTGCATAGTCCTCAGACCAAAAGGAAGGGGTTTTCCTTGGCTGCAATCCCATGCTGTGGGCCCACTTGCAGCTCCTGGTGTGGTGTGGAGGCAGGAGAGCAGGGCAAGGGTGTCTGTGCAAACCCCTCTCCCTTTTTCTCCAAAGGCACTGTGCCTGCTGGAAGTAAGCCAAGCTTGAAGAGAAACAGATGGAGTTTAGAAGCAATCTTTGGGAAGGAAGCTATTGCAAACAGCTCTTAGTCTACTAAAAACTTGAAACTGCAAGTTTTCCTGCAAAAGGTTTAGCTTTGGTGGAAAGTGAAGCAAAACAAAACAAAAAGTCTTCTTCCACTTGGAAGTTACTTGGCTTAAGGTCTGTCAGTAGTTGTAAAACAATCATGCTGCTGGTCTGGAGAAGATCCTTCTTTATGTACTGGCTGCTAAAACATCATCTGCTACATGATCTCCTGATGATCTCCTACCTTTTTTGAAACATCTAGTATTAGTTACAGTCAGGAGCAGCATCCTGGAAGAGGCAGCACGGAGCTGAGGTCTAGTTTAGCTGCTCTTCAATTTCACCAAATGAATAGCTGTGTCTGCAATTTGGCTAATGAGCACCACAAGGCAAAGAATGCCCTTGCCTTTCCTTAGAGATACTTTGGGGTTTTCCAATGAGAGCACAGAGCTCTTTTTCCCAAGTGGTGAATTACCTAATTTCAGTAAATTGCCTCCCTTCCAAGTTGTACAAGCAACTCTTTTTTATAGCTCTTCAAGGAGATACTGCCAGGTGTAACACATAGTGCAGAAAATACTTGATGATGCCAGTTTGCTCCCAGACTAAAAAAAAACTCAACTTTTTTCTCTGTTAAACCCAAGTAATTTCATAAATGTTTTTTCCAATCCAGTGAGCAAACAAAGAATATCTCCCTGCATACTGGATTCAGGCACAGCTCATCCTTGGTAGTAACTTCACACAGAAACATTAACAGCAGCTCTTATTATTCATGTGTTTGATCTACTTTATGGGAGCAGAACAGCACTAATCAACTTACTTGATTTGAGTTCCTCTGAGGTAGCTGTTGTAAATCTTGTTTGGGAAGAAGATAAGAAACATGAGATATCTTTGCCCTGGAAAAGGAAATAAAAAAAGGGTTGTATTGCCATAAAGTATTCTTCTCTGTTACCTGGTTTCGGGTTGTTTTGTTTTGTTTGTTTGTTTGTGATTTTGTTTGTTTGGGTTTGGTTTTTTGTTTGTTTAGGGTTTGGGGTTTTTTTGGTGGGGGGGAAATGGTGGTATCAAAGAGATGTTAAATAAATTTCAGTCATGTTCAGAAGATGGAGGGAGATCTACTTGTCCAAAATGTTCCCGAGAGGTTGTATTCTAGGTATGTTCTGATACATAAGAAATATTGCTGTTAAATGTAGGTGGTTGTTATGGGTGTTGCTTATGGAGGACATGCTTTCCAACCAGCAGAAAGTCTCAGAAAAAAACTAGGGTTGTGCAAGTAGGATGATGAGGCTCTGTAAGGCAGCACCTGCCAGTCTAAGGCTTCCAAATACAATCTGCATCACTCTACCTCATCCTCCAAATCTGCTAAATGTACAGGTATAGAGATGAACTTTTTAGTGTGAAATATTCCTGGACTTCTGTAGGAATCTGATCTGAAGTCAGAGCTGTATTAGCTTCATAAGACTTTAATCACATATTTTGTATTTCAAATAACTGCTTATTTTTGACATTCATGTGATATGGCTGTTTTACTGCACTGCTGTAATTTTCCACATTTGTTTCATGGGGCTATTAAGTGCTATTGCTTGTGATATAAGTAATTCATGGTTTATAAAGCATAAAGAAGTGTGTGGTCAAAGTATATAAAGGCAATATTTTATGCAGTTGTGTTTTAATTCAGGCTTTGTTACCTTTATTATTACTGATGGCTATTTTGTAATAAAGCTACAGTTTGGAATCAGAATATGTATGCTTTAATTTTAACTGAACTGGAGCTTTTTGCTAGCACTGTTTCCTTTCCAGAAATGCAATGCTGCAAAAGGCTGTTGTACAGTTAATACGTTCATATGTTTTAATGGGAGGTTTTACATGTATCGTCTTGAAAGTATTAAGTAAAATGAGTACCTGGAATACCTGAGTAACTGTTAATATTAATAACAATACAGAAACCTTCCTCATGAGTAATATGCTATCTGCAGATCTATGGATATGTTTTATTTTAAGGCGTCTTGAATGTCATATTTCCATTTGCAAAGAGATTTGGTCAAATAAACATAGGGCTGGAATTGTAATGTAATTCTATTACATGTAAGCTAGTACATAAAACAGTAATGCAGATGCCTAACAAAAGGCTCGGTAGTTTCTTCAGCTTTGCTGATGGATATCAGTGTAAGTCATGTAAGTCTAATAACGAAGCAGAAAAGTAAGGGAAAGTAATATCCATAGTCTTGTCAAAACATAAATGGAATATAGATGAAGGTTGAGGCTTTGACTACAAATGCATGCTGGATTTAATGTAAGGAGTAATGATGCAAAGCTGAAATTCAAAAACTAATAGAAATATCATTTGGTGGCCTGATACATAGTATATCTTGGGAAATGCAAACTGCTCTGAATTACAGAACAGACAGAACCAGACTTGCCATATTTTGGTTTGGTTTTTCATCTTGCCATATCTTCATTTAAGCAAAGTAGAGAGTGGAGGGTACCTAGGGGCTTTTAACTACAAGCAGCTACTACATGACAGCTACTGAAAGACTGAATCTGACAGGCTGAGGAGAAATTTGTTAGGTTTTGTTTGGTTTTTTTTTTGCTGATGATCTTTCACCTTGGGTTTAATCATGGGACTGTAGAACTTTTAATCCTAAAATTGCAAAAGTGCTGGAAAAGTGTTGGAAGAAAGAAGAATTCTATCGCAGCTCTAAAGTTATCAAATGCTTTTATTTTTGCAGAGTGCAGTTGGTGGCATAACTTGTTAGTTAGTCCAGTGCAAGTCACATATGCTGATGGTTTTGAAGAGAAAACAAGACGGCAAAGGTAAGACTACTAGTACTAATCCTGGGTTATGTCTGCCATTGAAGGGAGTCCAAAGAAGGTTGTTAGGTATGCAATGTAAGAATATTAGTATAAATAAATGTGTGTGTGTGGAGAATTTAGGGGAAGAAACCCTACCCAACCTATGTCTCTATGGTTTCAATGAAGGGATTAGAATCTTTCTACATTTTGAATAGAAAAAAATTAAATAATTTCCTTGTCTGTCAACTATGCATTATTTTGGCAAATATGTCAGTACTTAGCAGATGGAATCAATGAGACTGACGGTATTTTGTGTAACACCTACTGTAAAAAAAGAAAAAGGTATTAATTCTGTTTAATAAAAAGTGGAACACCTCCTGGCTTAAAGGAATGATCTCAAATGAATGGGATAAAGTATATTGCTGTCACAGTGGAAATTCCTATTGACTTGGCTGACAGGAGGGTCCCACCCATTGCAAAATCAAAGCAGTAATCAAATCAAGAGAGATTAAGCTTCCATCATATCATGCTGGCAGAAGAGTTCCATTCTTCTTGAAGGAAATTAACAGAAACTTTTTATCTTCTGCACTCTTCTTGTTGTGCACAGCTTCTGAGCTTTGGGAGCTCTTGCTAGCTATCTCTGATCAGGGTGGAGTGCCTCAAAGTAATTTCATGTTTATATTCTTCCTGAAGGGAGTTTTAGCAATATACCTGAATAAAAGCAAACCGCATGAGTCTCACAAGGCTGCTGCTGGAACTTATTGCAACTTACTACTATTCTTCTCTATTATCTGTCTGCTTTCAAACATTCTCCAGCCATCGGTCCGACTTGTTGCTATCATGTGCCTCAGCAGCATGGCTATTAGCATCTCTATAACTATATGTTTGTATGCTGTTGGGTTTGAACATTGGTATATACTATGTTCAAGGGAGTGTAGAAAAGGGATCCTGAGCTGCAGAAATCCTATGTATGAAAATATTACTTGCTTTTATAGAAATTTTTCTTTCCCTGTGTGTCCTTGTTTTCTTTGAAAATTTTATTTTACCTCTTTTAGCTCAAAAAATACCCATCAGTTCTCTAATCATCTTGGTTCTAGCTTTGAAGAAACTGCATAATGCCAGCAACTACCCTGGTATCTAGTATCTCAAATACTTTCAACTGAGTAGTTGCGTAGTAAAGTGTACTGGTTACTTTTCAACTGACAACTTGAGGAATGACCTACCTGGGACAGAACCTCAGAGTTAAGGACATGATGTGCTAGAATATCACATAGAGCTACTCCTCAAACTGTCCAGAATGATAATTTCTGTTGTTATGTAAAAATCGGCAAATTATGCACTTTGAATAGTCTGCGATTTGGTAACAGGTCTCGGACGCCTTGATTAGTCAAGCTCATAATACGAGAATGTCGCTGAAAGCAAATGAACTAATTAGTGTGTATGAAGTGTGTATGTATGAATGTGTATGTATAAACGTGGGAGTTGAAAGTAGGTAGGTTTTGTTGGTGTATTATCTTAACAGCTCTCAGTATAATGGAATGGATTCTGTCCTGTAGGTTGCCAGAAAGGAAGATTGTTGCTAAGTAAAATATTCAACAGGATTACTTCCTGTGCTCAAATACCTAGCCAAATATCCTCCCTAATGAAACAAATTTTCTGCTCTTGTTATTTCCAAAAGTAAAATATAACTTTCCATGGGAGCTCTAGGAAATGGAGGAGTCAAATCCACTTTTCAGAGAAGCGTGTAATTATAAAATTTAATTTGAGTAGGCCAAGCCTCTCAGGAAGATTGCGTCGGAGTCTGTGAGACTTGGCAGACCTCTGAGTCAGGGGCATGTTTCTGCTTTTTCTGTTTGTCCTGGGTTCAGCAGTAATATTTTTCAGTTTTTCTGTTGGCTGAGAAAATTAATCTAATTTCTAGTCAGAGACAAATGAAAGAATTGCCTGACCTAAAAAGATTGGTTTAGTCTGTTGTATTTTATATAAAAAAATGAAGGGCCTGAGAAGGCTTGTCTGTTACTCACTTTTCCATTTTAGCCTTCACACTGGCAAGTTTACCTGGAAATCAATATTTTACATTGTAAAAAATGCATTCTGTGTCAAGAATTTTCTCAAGCAATATAGATCTTAAAGGAAAATGCCAACACTTGCCAGGTAAATATTTGTAAAGAATGATCTGTCTGAATTCCTGAATCGCAGGGAAACTGGGGGTCTGGAAGCAGGGGCCAGCTTCTCCTGTGGTGCTCTTCTGCAGTTATTCCTCCTTTTCCCCCTTGGTATTTTTGTTCATTATGTTTACCATAGGGCTGCATCATTACTCTTCCTTTGGCAGCTGTGACTTTACTTGCAAATGTCAACCCTCAGCAAAAAAGCAGTGCTTAAGCAGTAATTATGCAGGCTGCCCTGCAAGAATAGGGCACTCACTACAGAGCAAGGCATGCCAGGCACTCTGGGACCTTTCCACTGGTCCTGGTTTGTCATGTGTAAATAGAAGTAGGTGCTAGGATTTTATTTGAGCAGCGGGTGCTAGAGGCAGGTAGTTGTTTCTCATCTCTGCTATCATTTTGTCTGGGATATATGTCACCTAAGCTTATGTGTTTCAAGCACTTCTGTCAAACAAAGGTGTTCGTACCTGCCCGTGTCTTATAAAACTATTGAGGATATGTAAAGTCTTCTTGATGCTATATTCTGAGGAGGCAGCTAAAAGTTCATTGGATTCTTTGCACTCTTGAATAGGTGATCTGAAGGATTTAATCTTAAAATAGCTGTCACTTGTTCCCACTAGAAACCTGGATTGTCACTCCCAGGGAGGTTGTGCTGGGACTAAATCCTTAACTATTGTATTCTGCATTCATACCTGTAGTCTAGGTCTCAAAATAGCCTATTGTTACAGAAGTAATCTCTTCAGAATTAGACTGCCCGCCAGTTAGCAGTATTTCAATCCTGCATAAACCATGGTTCAATATGAAAGTCACTAAAGTTATCATGAAGACAAAGTACAATGATTCTTTTATGTCATGGTACCAAATGGAAAAGTGGAAATTGGGTTTATATTTAAAGTTACCATATTTTCACTCTGCACTTAAAAACAAGTGCATTCTACTCTACATGTAGCACAGAAGGTTTAATCTTCTGGAAAAGCCATGACAGCTACCACTGGAGAACATAACTCAGAATCTATGTTGTTAGGGAGCTATGCTGCAGATGCTTCAAGGTTCCAGACAGATTTTATAAAGAGAAATTATGTCTCATTCTGAAGAAAATGAAGAAAAGACAAAACCCCAGCCGCTCTCATCAGACTATGGAAAAACATGCAGGTTACATTTTGCTTGTAAATGAACTGTTTTGATTATCCTTGCAATTTTATGGAGATTAGGGCTTTTCTGTAAAATGTACACCTTGAGACTAATTTTTTGCATCACAATCTGAAAGTAAACGTTGAAACAATGGGAACTTCAGTACAGATCACCCCTACTTTTTTTATTTTTATATATGTGTGTGTGTGTGCATGTATATTTTAAGGGAAGCTGTTTGTAATGCAAATGAATACTGTTCACTGAGCCTAGTTAAATTTTCATGGTACCTTTTGAATCCTTTTGGGATAAAGATCATCTTTTTGTAATATGAGTTTAGAACCCCTGTGCAGTACAGCTGTTACTATACCTGATGATTGTAGGGCTACCTCAGCTTGAAGAATGATAATCAATGCCTTTTGGAATGCTAAAATATGAGATTATTTTTTTTTTGACATGTTCAGTTTGCTCAGTATTTTACACAGTAATGAAATTGTGGGAGGGGGCAATATGTTCCTCATTCCCCAGTTACCCTGTCCCTCTGCTCCCTTAATATAGTGCTGCCAATAGGCCATCCCTAGCTTAATTTTGTAATTTCAGCTCTTCAGCCCTACTTGCTGGCTGCAGCCTCTGAGCCTCTGACACTCTGGGCGATCAGAGCCAGAGAAAAACTGCCAATGCCACACAGCAGCGGTCTAGAAAGTGAGTGCTTTCTCTTAGCTATAATTTCTTGTCCTACCACTGCCCTTCCTTGTTCACATGGCCCAGTGCAAGCACTTGTGCCTGTGTCATTGATTGGACGTAGCCAGGGAGGGGCAAGACCTATCTGGGTGGTGTGAGACAGCTACAGCTTGCAGTCCAATCCATTATTCTTCTCCCTCCTTTCTCAGGGTACTGCATCTGCCCCTACCTTTATGTAAGGCTCTGATCACTGACTTCCACTTAAGTAGGCAACAGGTTTTGAAACATTTCCCTTCAAAAAATTCACTGTGAATCATGAGACAAACAGAAAATTACGCAGAAAGTTTGGAATGGAAGTTGCATGTTTGCCCCAGGAGAGAAAGCGAAGGAAGGTGACTGAGACTCTCTGAGGCTTTTTATGCACTCAGTGACTCTACCAGTGATAAGTGAATGTTATGAGGCATAGTGGAGATTTAGAGCAGTAATTCCATGGCAAATAGAACAAGAACTCTATGCATAACAAGGACAAACAAACACATTTTACAAAATTAATATGATACCATGTTTGTGCTCTTTGATGATAATGTGTAGCATGTGCTGATCCTGAATCTAGGTAGGGCTCAATGTCCAGTGTAGTGATAACCCTAGGGTCCATTTCAGAAACAATTCGGATTTTTGCGTAGGTAAGAAAAGATCTGAGTTTGCTTTTGGCGCTTTGCCTGAGACTCCTAGTGAGGAATAAAAGAGAATTACTTATGTCTTTAAGAAAAATTATTTTCACTTTGTGTGGCAAATTGAAAGTATTGCATATCTTAGTGTTTTCTTCAGGTTGCTGTAGCACGTGGGGTTTTTTCCCCTTTGGCAGGCAGACTGCTTACTTTAAATTATTTAGAACCAGATTGTTTTCCAAGCAGGGACTAAATAATTTAGAAGGATATATCATACAGGAGTGAGCATTGTGTGGTATTTCTTCATGTTACCGAACACAGTAGAGGAGGCCACCCACACTCCAAGTCCAAGTACTGCATCCAAAACTCATATATTTTCTTTAGCTTTTTATGTACTTCCTCACAGTGTATTTTCATGTGTCTGTGGCACCATGGCTGCCTGTCAGGTACCTGGCGCTTTGTGATTTAAACTACAGCTGTGAGAAGCTGTGAAAAAGTGTGTGTTGCCAGCAGAGCTGGTGAAAAGTGTTTTTCAATCTGGTTAGAAAGAATTAATATATTGTGACAAGCCACTGGAGTGAAATGGTCCAGAACCAACAGATTGGAAGGGATTTGACAAAGTCAAAGGCTTCCAAAACGCATGTTCTCATCCTCACAAGCCAAGAGATGACATGGGAGCAAAAAGAGTGGTCTTCCAAAAACATGTCAGGAGGAACCTTGAGGATTGCAGACCTCTAGGCCTGAGCTCTGGTGTAGGATGGATGTGGGAAGTGGTAATTTGGGGTTAGGAGTACAGAGGAGCCTGGAGATTTTGGTTTTGTTTTATTGTCTTCTCCTAAACATTCAAGCTGCCTTTTCTTTTTCATATTGATTACTGTACTGCCAGTCTGGAGAGAGAGGAGACCTGAGTGTTGCAGTTACAGCCTCTGTGGGTCTTCCATCTATACGAAAGCCTTGCCTGGGTCTCAGGCAGAACAGCTGCTAGTCTTTGAGCTGAATCGCTGTTAAAGTCTGTGCATTGCAGAGGCAAGTTCCCACATCCACCTTGTACACAGTGAAGGAACATTATTTTGTTGTATTCCTGAAAGGGTAATCCTGTAGTTGTGGCTGTTGCTGACCGGTGTGTCCTACCTGAGCCATTGATATTTTACTGTAAACACAAGCAATAAAACCAGCACTATATTTGCTTACCTTAGGGTAAAGTCATCTTGGCCATAGGCCAAGAGTCCTATTGCTTGTCCATATTGAGACAAGCAGAACTGAAATCTCTGTGAATTAGTCATAGGTTTCCCTTGTCTCAATAATTTACTGTTTCAGTGAATTGAGCCACCGAATACTTTGTCAATTAAGTACCATCAGAAATACAGAAATACAGAAAGCCACTTGGGGTATTGCTTTTGAGCTAAGTACTGATAGAGCTGAAGGGATATTATCCTTGCACAATCAGACCTGTGAAGTGATGGCAATAAAAGCAATTTAAGAAGCCATTCTTTTTCTAAAGAAGTGAGTCCAGATGGATTTTACCTAATCACACTTTATATAGTACAGCAGTAATCTTCTCACCTCAGTCTTGCACAAGTTCTACATGCAGCACTCCTACAAGTAAAGCTGAAGCAAGGGGGAAATTGTTCTTTTTTCTTTTAAAGGAACTTGTGTCATGAATGGCTTCATCTTTTACCTTTTATTAAAAAGAAAAAAAAAGATAAAAAAGAGGACAGGCATTGATGCACAGAGAACATAAAAGAAATATTTCCTAAGAATAAACACAAATGCAGCAGTCTGTGTGCCAGAAGATTTTCAAAGTGATCCACAGCTGTATGGTTGTAATCTTCTCTCATGTCTCCAGCAGAGATGGAAAAATAGACAAGAGAATTCATCCTTCACATTTTAGAGTTCTGCAGCTCAAGAGAAAAGCTGTGAGATGCCTGCTTCCAGTTTTCATAGTGGTACAAGAGGGCAATTTAGCATTCTTCAGCATCATGGCAGCAATGTAAAGAGCATAAGGAGAAAAGAAATAGTTAATACCTTAAAAAATTGTATTGACATTGACACATACTTATTTTTCACAGTATTTTCAGAGATTTGTGCTGAAATTGAAGCCCTTTAATAAAACAGTTGATATCCTGCTATAAAAATGGTATAAAGAAAAGCCATTTCAGAAGACATTCAGCATGCTATGCATGAATGAAGAGTAATGAACAAGTTTGCCAACGCAAACTAGATAAAAACGAAATAAACAATAAAACCCCAAAGCACTGTTAATAAGTAGTACAACCTGCACTTGCTTTAGCTGTGTAATTCTTTTCTTGGCAGAGATTTGAAAGTATTTGTGGCAGCAGGAGTATGAGGCCCCTATGCTTTCTATGTAAGCCTTACGCAGGTAGTTTCCAATTACTGAAGCCAAGTGCTTGGCACTATTCAAGAAAGGGTTTAGCTGCTAACAGGAAGAGCAAGAATAGAATTGTGCAGCCATACAAACTGGATTTTTTTATAAAAGGGAATGTGGTTCAAAACTGTTAAAAGCCTGCATACTTCCTCTAACAAGCCAGCCTTAAACTAATTTCTGTGAGAGAGATTAGAAGCAGACATACGATTCTTCTTTATTGGTTTTACCCTGATTTTGTAAGCTTTATTACTGACCTCTGACTGGTGCTCAGTTAAATCTATGGCTGTTGGCCTAATCCAGCATATCATCTCCTATAATTCTGTCCTCCTGAATATTCCTGTATATCAGATCTTATGTTAGGTCAGCTGGAGTTCACACCAAAACCCCCTTACAGTGTTGGATTGAAGGTGCTTTGTTTAGTTTTCGTGGGTGAATGGCTGTCTCTATCACCAGGCACAACTAATCAAGAATTTTGTCAGCTTTCTAGTTAGGTTGTCAACTTGTGGTTCATAGCAGCTGCTGTGAATTAATACCTTTTGCAGCAGGAAATATGCTAAATGCATAAGCCAAAATATAATTACAGAACCAATAACTTCCCTCTTCTATTTTAATAATAACAAGGTGTTTTGGGTTGTGTTTGTAGTTTTGGATGGGTTTGTGTTTTTTGGTTTTTGTGGTTTTGGTTTTTTTATGTGTTTGGGTTTTTTTGGGGTTGTGGGGGCTTTTTTTGTAATGATTTATATAACAAAGAGATATGATTTGCAGTGATGTTATAACAAACAAACCAAAGTTTTCCTTTCTGCAGACAGAGCTGGAGACAAGATGTTTTGCTTTCAAATTGATAAAATACCATTATTTTAAATACATTTATACATTTTTAGCTTCCCCTGGCAAAGAAAACACTGTGGTCAGCATAGAAATCCTCCTCGGTATGCAGTCTCCACATAGACTCTGTCCAAACCCTCCTGAAGTCAATAGCAAAATGATCATACTCTTCATTTGACGTAGGATCAAATTTTATTTTACCTGTGACAAGATTGGTTTCATATTTCTGGCTTGTTTCTGGATAGTATAGATTTGTATGTGAATCTGTACTTACTAAAATATTTGAAATCAATAAATAAGTAGTCATGAGGTGAAGTTTTCCCCAAACAAAGCAAAACAAAAATTCTCACTGATTTTCAGAAGGCCAGCCTTTCATCCTTCCTTTGGTTAGCTGTGGACAGGGTGGGATGGAGGTCACTTGTTCGGTTTAGGTTTGTCCTTTCTCTCCTTATGAACTGACTAAATGAGCTACATTTGTATTACCATGTATAGGGAATTAAGGCATACAGTTTCCATTACGAATGATCTGTTACCTTGAAAAAATGTTAATGTTCTTATTTCTGCCCTATTATTCTTCATTACATTGTTAATAGTAATGGAGTTGCATGCCTAATTGCACCCTAATGGAAACTTGTCCTTTTATCTATGGTTAGGAACAGATCCATGGACTAGGTGTTAGGAAGAACAGAACTTCCAAAGCAGTGGTGGGACCTCTTCTTGAGAGAGCTCCAAGGAGGAAAAACTAGGAAATCTAGTTGTTTATCACAGCTTTTCTTTTCTGTCCTTTTCTCTAGTGACTTACAGATCAAAGTTAAGTTTCACAGCTTGCATTAATGAACTGATTTGGAGTGTGACTAGTGTTAAAATGCAGAACAGAGCATTTTCTATTTTCCATTTGCATTTTAGTATCTCTGTATTGAAATCATCCAGCAAACGTTAGATTGCTTTAATTGTATGTCTCTTCCCAGCTCTCTGTGTAGAATAAAACTATATGTTCTTCAACCATACTCACAGGACTGACTGTCTTTTACTCCGAAATAATAATGAAAGAGCTAAGAGAGCTGTCATTTATTTTACAGCCATTTCAGATAACTGTCTCTTGTGGTAATAAAGCATTGCAGGAGTGGAGAGATGAAACATGCTATGTTTTTAAGAAGAAATATTAATATTTGCTCATAAGGGGTGCAAGGACCAGAAAATAGATGCTACTCCTACTCTTGCAAAATAAAATATCCAGAGACTTGTAATGGTCTAAGTGAAGCTGAAGAATCAGTGTTGATGGTGGGACCTTGTAATGTGTCACACGGAGAAAGCAGCAAGCTGGAGGTGTTAGTTTCATATTTGTGAGGTTTTCTCTGTATTATGCTATGACTTCCTGTGGACTTTTGAGTGATAATCCTGTTATGTACATTTAGACAGGTTCTAAATATTCTTCCATGCAAATAGCTATAGAAAAACTATGCACTTCAATAAGGACTGTAAAATGCTGTTCACAGAGAATGCTTCTCTGCCCCTGAAAATTGATTATTCCACTGTATATTTTCCTAAGCCATTTAAATGCATTAGATAGTTATAGATGCTTGACATGCTAAGTGATGGTCTGGCTACAGTAGAGCTTGTTTGAGGTAAGTGAATTGTTTCCAGTAAACTTGGCACATCCATATTGTGAATATGCTACCACCTACCTTAAAAATGGTCAGTCAATTTGTTGCATGACGTTTTTGGATTAAGTGGGTTATATGGATTAATTGTGTTCATTCTAAATCTGTCATTGATTTATTATTTTTTCTCCAAATTACCTGCCCTGTGATTTTTTGCTTCTTCATAATTGATTTTCAGTGTATACTGCACTTACTGTTTAACACTTATTGCAAAATAAAATTATAAAAAGCAATAGATGGTGAAGATTTTTTGCAGTCTGTCCTTCCTCATCATTTTTCCAAATAGTTGTGCCCTATCGGAAATACTGATTATTGCCAAATTATGTAGGAAGCCAGAAATAAAGACGAGTTCTTTCCCATGGTAGATTTATTAATTAGCATTTTCAAAGCTCTTGTGGGACATCACTAAATCAGCTGGTGAAGGAATAATTGTGAACTTCCTGATGAATTAGTGTTTTCCGTTTCAAAGCTGCATAAGCATAGGAAGAGGAGTGGGATTGACATGAAATTTTATTAAAAATACTGGTCAGATGGCTCCATTTCTCTTGTTGTCATTATAGTTCTCCTCATTAAAAGATATACTAGAGACATACTGTCACTGCACCAGGTAGTGGCAAGAGTGACTTAGAAATCTTGAAATACTTCACCTTATCTGTCAGTGGCCAAAGATAGCTTGACAGAATTGTTTCTGCTTGGTCTGAGGTATAAGTCACAGTTCCAAAATATCTCAAGAGCAGCCAGGACAAAGTAGTAGGGTTTGATTTTCCTGATAAAGCATTAAAGCATCTCAAGTTAGGTGAAGGTTGCTGACCCTTTGTTTAATAGCTTAGTGACAGGAGATTTGGGTTATCATTTCAAAAGCTGAGAGAATATCCAACAGCTGTAACTGTGTGTTCGGTCCTGTGGAAACAGAAAATCTGTTATGTTGGAAAAATCCTACTTTGTTGTTGTTGTTGTTGCTTTTTGCTAGTTTCTTAGCTTTTTTTGTCTGATTCTCTGCTGTATTGAATCAGATTTGGGGTCACAAGCTTGCATGTGAAGCAGTCTCCTGTTGACTTCCACGTAGGTTTTGCTGATGAAAAGGCACTAGGGTTTGTGGGAGTACAGCTCCATGTTGAAGGGTTAAAATTGCTAGGGCTGAAGTATATTGATCTAGCAACATGAGTTGCTGCTACAGTATAGAAATAGTCAAAATATTTACGACCAGAGCTTTGGCATGACCATCTGACTCATCCTGCTTTGCAGTAATATTTGAGAACGGGAAAATTCTCCAATTTCAGAGGCGTGTAACATTTTGTCCTGCAGCTCTAGTCCTTTATAAAAGGACTGAAGATACTTTGTTAATTTATTTTGCTTAACGGGAAGTTGCTGTATCTTATGACATCTGTAAAAAGACCAATCATACTTTTAATTGCTTAATTAATCACAGCATGAAAGGGACACAATCTTCAAGGACATTTACTTTTTTTTTCTTGCATACAAATTTTGGTTGGCTGCTTTCTTCATCAAAGCTGGATGTTTGATAATAGAGAATACAGCTGAGATGGCTGATCAAACAGACACAAGATCATCATTGACACTCTTTAGTGTAAGCTGACTGACCTATAAAGCTAGGTAGATATTTCTAGCCCATTGCTGTGGATGAGCACATATGATCTCTGCCCCAACTGTCAGAATATGCCCTTCTGTTTCAGCCAAACATAGATTAAAAAGCTGCCGCAAAGTCTAAATGCAGAGAAAAGCTTCTTGCCAAATGAAGGAGTGTTTAATTTGAGAGAAGCCAGGGATTCAGGTTCGCTGTACTGGTCAATGGACTCATTACTTCTCACCACTGAGAAACATGCTGCTTGCTTTGTCACACAACCTGTCTCATCTCATTAGTGCAATGACTTGAACATGTTGACAGCATGTAATGGTTTTCACTGCATATGCTAAGAAGTGGTTCTAAACCAATTTGCTGTTTTCTTTGTAGGCAGAGTGTGACTACTGATTGCTGCTAAGGTCCCTTAAAAGTTATTCATTTGTCACAATTCTTATAGGTAAAATATGAAGCTGTGAAACAGATCATACAATGCACCAGCATGCTTGTTTCTTTCTGTGTATGTTAATGAACTCCCACTCACTCCCAACTGGTAGCTCGGTACATTGCGGTGATTGCATTCAGTCTGAATCAACATTCAGTGACTCAACAGACAGCTTCTTCATTGGTTCATTGTTTCCCTGAATGCTGTTAAAGCATAGCTAATTCTCAGAGCTGAAAGTTTAAGATTTTGCTAATATGTTGTCTGCATCTTATAAACATATTTAAAAATTAGACTTCATCCTTCTCATTACGTACCACCTGCCTTACTTGATCATGTTTAGATTTTTTTCCCCAGAGCATTAATGAGGTGATCAAAGATTTCAAAAAAGGTCCTACCTGTCCATTCGGTGTTTTTATAATTACTAATAAGAAGCTCAACATTTAGCAGCCTTAAAGAATGAACTCTTGTTTAGTGAACTACTGTTTGAGTGCTAACCAACATTCAGAGACAAGATATTAAAAACAATTGGAAAAACACTTTTCAAATTCTCCTTCCTCTGATAGTGAATTGCCTGTAAAGAGCTGCTTTAAGCAATGGTGCTTTTTTTTCACATTATTGCTGCTAGATTTAACCTTCTGTCCCCTTTCTAGACTCCATGTTTAATGGGAACCTGGCATGTACTAGAAAGCTGTTCAAATTCTCAAGTCCTGTGGTAATACTCTGGCTCATTGTGGTGGGTGACGGCTCTTTACGCTGTTGCTGTAAGTAGAAATCACATGAGCAAAGTTAAGCAAGACGTGTTGTTTTCATGCAGGACTATGAATACTTAATTTCTACCTGGTTTAACATAATTGTATATTTGATTGGGGAACTGCTTGTATTTTATATTTTCTCTAGAGAACTCTTAAAAAAAAAGTACCTGTATCAGTTTATCAGTTTGGTTTTTTGTTTGGTTGGTTTGGTTGCGTTTTTTTAATATGGATGGTTTTTTGTGGTTGTTTTTGTTTGTTTGTTTGATTTGGGTCTTTTAAATAATACAAGTTACAGAAAATTTCTTCCTACCTTACCAGTGAATACTCTGACTATTGGCAGCTACCCATAACAAACTAAATCTGTAAGTGTTCTCATGAAAATTGTCATGAAGTCAGAGGGGGTTTTCAGGGAAAAAGACCAGTTGTGACTTTCCTGTATTCATCTCTGCTGAGAAAGGAATTCTTTTTAAGGTTCATAAGACCTTACTTAGGCCAATGAATCACACTTTAGTTAAATGCCTACCAGATACCTCATGTTATTGCTGTGGGGTTATTTTTGAGAAAGGGCTTGAAGTGTTCTCCCAAAGACTGTTTTTGAAATGTTTCCATTATTCCTCTGAAGCACCCAGAAAGAGTCTCAGTTGTATTTTCATTATGATAGAAATATGATTTTTTGAGAAATAGAGCTAAAAGATTAACTGGCTTAAAAGGCTCAAAGTCCATGCTGACAAATGATACATAACTTCTTATCTCCATGAAGGTTTATGTGTATAAAATTAGACCTTTCGTGTCTCTGATTCATTTTCTCTTGAGTTAATTTTTTGGAATTATGAGCTGAGGTTGACAAGCCTACTAAGTTTGGAAAAGTAATGTTTGTTCACTTACCTGGCAGGTTGTCAAGTTCTAAAGGTAGAAAGCAAATATCCCATTTGGATATGCACGTTCACAGCTCTCTCCTGTTCACTGAACTTGCTGGAGTCACGGGCATCTGCAGAGCGCCCGAGTAGATGAGTGGAGTCTCCTAGCTGGTGCCTGATTGCGTTGGATTTATTAGTATGCAGCCTTCAAACATGCATTTAAGTCTTCTGCTGAGTGCAGGTTTGAAAGCTTGCAACCTTGGGTCACAAATAGTGTTTGTCATGTACTAGGACTCTGCCCTAGAGTGCCACTGGCTGCATTTTATGTTGCTGCTTCAACGTTTTTGATTCAGCTTCTCCCTGTTATATCTAGCTCAGCCAGTAGCCTGTGGCTCCAAGCTGCTGTCATTTGATTTAGCCATTCACAAATCAGTTAAGTCAAAATTAATTAATGAATTCCTGTTTCCTTCCTCCTGAGCTCTCCTAAATAATTCATTTTTAATTTACTCATAATACTAAAAGCATTTGGCTTGGCATTATTTGTCCAAGGTGACTATGAAAATGGAACTGCTCAAAAAAATATTTAGAGAATGATGCTTTTGAAATGCTCACAAAGTTATTTTAAAATGCCTGGTTTTATTGTAGACAAGGGGGAACATGTAAGTCTTATTTCCAGAAGTAGTGGAAGCTGAATGAGAAATAAATATGGTGTATTTTCTGTTTTCCCAAGTGGCACAATTGCTCTTGGGGGAAAAAAAAATATGAAAGTTGAACTTTATTGACTGTCCTGGAATTAAAAACACTTGACAGCAGAGCTGAAGTGTATCACTGTCCTTTTTAATTCCGTGGCGCACCACAGGTAGAGAATATGCACGCTGCGCCATCATATGAAGCTAGTAATTGTAGGTCACTTTATAAATTTTATTTCACTTTTTATGTTTCTATCAAAGGAGAACAGAAGAAAGGCACGCATAGCAGCAGGGGAGCCTGTAGCGGCTTGCATCTTGGGTTTCCTAAAGTGAGCTTGACCTTTCAACAATGCCAGGATGATTTCTGTGACATACCAGCAGCAGAAGAAAGAGGAACTCAAGAAATATTAAAGGGCTTTCAACAATGAGCTTAGAGTAGCATTTGGCCCCTACTGATTTATATTTTAAGTAGTAGCTTAATCACAATTGGCAACTGTGATTTTATAAAGACAATTGATAGCTAAAGGTACTGAAAGATGAGTCAGATTTCCTAGGTGATTTGAAACTTTCAGGTTTTCTTAAGGTAAAGGTTCCTAATACAAGTCTGGTGATCACTGCCAAATGCTTCTGGAGTCTGCAGAGGTTATGTTCTGCTTTGATTCTTGCCTCTTAGTTTGCTTTTTGACCTAGCTAGAGATATTACTCTTCACTTTATCTTTACGGTGGAAAGAAGAAAATATACTTAAATATGAGCTAACAGAGTTATTGTATGATGGAATTATTTCATAATGCTTAAGTCCACTGTCCTCTGCTGAGTTTGGTTCCCAGAGTTGTGGAGTGATACAGTATTTGATGATATGTGCCAGAGGGAAGGACATTCAGGTAGTTTGTGATGCAAGAGCTTAGCAAACATCCACTTTTTTGGACAATGTTTTCAGTTTTATTTTCTCTGTGCCTGCAGTGAGGGCAGGATGGTGGGGTGAGGTGCTGATTCATGTGCCTGTATGGGGAAATTCAGAAAAGCTGAGCTATGTTGAGAGTGAATGTTAGCTAGGGTGCATCGAACCCTTTCTGGATGAAGGGGAAAGATTTGCCCGTTGAGAAGTGAAGCAGCATTAGTTTATTCATGTTATAGTAAAAGAAAATAACCAATCTAAATTTAAAGAATTTGTTTTAACCATCACACTTTTAGTTAATGACGGCTTTATAATCTCTTTATTTAGACCATTCACTTAGAGGTATATCCTTGATAGATCATTAAGGTTGACCTCTTGAAATTCAGGGCATGCTTTGATCATCGTTCCAAATGATTTGTCAGGCTTCTCTTGTAATCATTCTTAGAAGCTCTCAAAACATATTCTTGCACCTGTTCACAAATGCTTGAACAGCTCTGCATGAAGTTTCAGCCAGACATTTGTAGTGGAGGTGTCAATACTTGCTCTCAGGTTGTTTAAAGCGTCATTTCTATACTGTAACAGAGGAGATGTGTGTTCTGCAGAAGTGCTGTCTGTTTGATAGTGCTCATAAAGATTATGTATTGCTAGAAATGAGGCTCTATGTAATCAGGGTATACCATCTGCAGGGAGGCATTTGACTTTGCTTAATTTTATTTTATTTTGGTTTTATTTACAAAAAAGGTAAAGATGTTCAGATGGATGTTCAGATGGAATAGCTTCCACTGCTTCATGGGTGAACTTCCTACCTATGAATAAGATAGGATCATCTGTGGTTTTTCAAGATTTGAACTCAGCCACTGTTGATGTCATTTTTGGCAAACCAAAAGGGAAAGAGTTAGGCTATTCCTTTCACACAGTCATATTCTATGCTGTTTATCATCAATAAAGAGAAGGTATGTCTGGCATCTTTGCTTTCTCAATCACTACATCTCAGCCCTTGAAAGAGTAGACTGGCACAGAGACGCTGAGGAGAAGCCAGGCCTATGCACAGAGTTTATCCCTCTGTAGGTACTCTAATACCCATATGATTTCCCCCTGAAAAACAGAACTTCTGCTTATTTGAAAGGCTGTAACTCTGCAAATTTCCCTCAAACCAAAGACGTTAAAATTAACAATTGTTTTGTAGGCAATTTCAAAAGATGTATATTTGTGTGCTGGAAGAAGAAAATGACAATAAAGCAATGGATTTTTTTCTTTTTTTGCATGTTATAAGTGTATAAATACTGTGTTCTTCGGGAGTTTGCAGATAGTTTTGAACAACACTAAATACTTTTCCCTTGTTAGTTAACCTGAAACCTTAAAAAAATCCTTATTTTTTCCAACTCAGGACTCGAAAGGAAAACGTGATAATTTTTTATTTCCTTCAAAGCTACTTCTCTTACAAAAAAAATTAAAGAACCTTTGATCAGTTATCTGCACCCATTTTTTTGTCCACTTACACCCATCGGAACCAATAGTTATTTCCTTTTTATTTCTACTATAGAATTATGATTAAAAGATGAAGAATTTGACCTCTGGAACTGTGCTGAAATGGTGTTGCTTTTGTTGCACGTGGGGAAGATGAGCTCAGTGTCCTTCCATGTGCCTTCTGTTGCCGACATGCCACATGTGTGCTAGGTTGTTTTATGAGCCACACTTAGCTTAAGGTGGGTGCTGTGGAGGGAGGGAGCTGATGATAATCACTTTCCCCAGCTATTATACTTCTAGCCTGCCTTAGTGCAAAATGTTTTCAATTCAGACTTGGCATTCAAACGGATTTTGAGCCTAAGGCCTAGGAGCAGTGTTGTGCCAACTTCCAGCAGCGCCCATATAGAGACACGGTGCTCCTCACCCATGGCTGTCCACATCAGAGCTCGGTTCTGCCCCTGTACATCCTCTTTTTGTGACCCAGCAAGCTGCAGCATCGCTGACTCCCTTGGTGGCTCTGCTTTGTTCATGCATTGGACTATTTTGAGACTGCAGAAATCTCTTAGTTTTTCCTTGTATATCCTTTTCCACTGTTCTACCTGGATTGCCTGCACAACTCTTTCCTCTTCTTGGTCCTTGCTTTTATTTCTAAAGGAGGCCTGGAAATCTTCCAGTCTGCTTTACTACCTAAACAAGAAGTTGGTAGCTGTTTGGCTTTATTCAAGAGATGCTATTTTACTGATGCAATGTTATTTTTTAGAGTGGCTGCGTATATAATATTTTAAAAATGGCAGTAATTGCTTCTGTTATTTATACTTTTTGGGTAAAAATAATTATAATTATAATTTTTACTAGGAATAGGTCTTAAATAAATATTAATATTAATAATTAATTACTCAGTGGGAACTAATTGCTTGTCACAGTGTTGTGCAGCATGAGACACTGCTTTGAATGTAATGAATAGCAGGCTGTGCCCATAAACATATGTTGAAATCGTAGGCACTGAGTAATGAAAATCATGCATCATAAAGAGAACAGTATGGTAGAAATTCTGCAAAACAGCCTAATGTTATCACAGATTCTGACTTGGCAATTACAAAACACATAGCTGCAGCAGAGCAGATTCCAACTGGCATAACTTGCTGTAATGCCATCAAAGCTAATAACCACCAGTTTAGAATGTGGGTGAAGATGATGAAGTTCCTGTCACATATGTCAAAGTGCTTTGAGGTGCGTTCTGCAAGAGTTTCTGGATTTGGATGCTCAGGTCTTTTCGGTGCTGTTGCTTTCAGTGCTCAGCTTTTGACTTCACATTGAATTGAAATAGTTGAATTATGTTCTGCTGCAGCTGGGACACAGTTTGGAATTTGCTTGTCAGCCCCTTTCTGCCAAGAGTGATAACTCTGCTTAGCACACGGGCCAAGACAGCAGTATGAATCTACCTGGAATCTTAGAATGTGTTAGTAGAAGGTCTGAATTTCTTTCATAGTAGCTTCATTATGGGCTTTGTCTGCTTTAGAACAGACTTCTCTTTACTTGGTATCTGGCATTCCTTCTGTTCTGCACAGGTTAAAAATTAAGACTAAAAGGACTGGTCCCAAAAGTGTTGCCATCCAGGGCTGCTTTTTTCAACAGAGGCTTCTTTCAGTGCATCTTTGCAGAGTCCGGCTTTAATTTGACAGAACATAGCCAGGGATGATGCAAACAGACTGAGGTAACACTGAAAAAACTGCAAGAAGCCATTGATGTTACTTGTGAATCTTCATAATTTCTCCCTACTTACACTCATAGGATGCATGTGTATTGAGAATTGTTATGCTCAGAGTAAGGACCAAAAGCTTTTCAGCAGGAAGGTCACAGTTGAGCTGCTATTCTTGAAACAGTATCAGTACTGCTTGCAGTGCATGGTTAACTGAAAGTGTAATACTTCTGGATCTAATGCTTTAGGGTTGAGGGTTCATATAGGATTGCAGAATCAAGTGTTCCAGTTATTCCAGTTAGTATCTCTGAGCCTTTCTGTGAATGGCCAGACAGCCTGTGACTGGTGAGTTTCTAGTCTTGTGGAGTACTTACCAATTTGATTTTGGATATCGGGGAAAGATAAACATGTAGCACAGTTAGGTTTAGAAATGTATTCTCACCTGTAAAGGAGGCTGGGTTCAAAGGACAAATAAATGCGCACTTACGCATTTTATGTATGAAAGGAGATAAAGCTGGATATGAACGTTTGTAGACTTGAGTTGAGACAGTAATGAAAGTATACTCTGAATCACAAAGATGAAGAATATTGTTCAGTTACACCTTGTGGTCTGCAAACTCCCCAGGTAATCTGGGACTGACAGCTCTCCCACACTGCAGCAGCACTCCCGGTCAGTCAGTACTTATCTGCTTCTCAAGCCTTCCTTAGGAGTTACCACTGCTGTCCTTTATTACTTAGGCAAATGACAAATTGAGGCTTCTGGTTTTCTGCCAAACCCAATTTGGTTTGTTGTCTTTCACTTCTCTTACTCTGTCTTGACTAACTCTTGCTTTCAGTCTGTACTTCAGACTGTACCATTCTAGAGCAGACTGTCGTTTCAAAGAGAGTCTGGGAATGGCATTCTCAGGTATGGCCATTATAGAAACCAAAAAATTTATTTTGTTTGGTTTGCCTTGAGATTAAAATTCTACGGTTTCTTGGTTAAAATGAGCAAGGAAGCTGATTTGGATAAGGAAAAGAAAAAAAACAAACCCTAAAACCCAAAACAAAACTAAACTGTCTACATGTAGGCTGTGACTAAAACCAGGCAAAATTTCTGTTCACTTTGGAAGACAAAAACTTTTGTGCTGCTTTTGCGCTGCTTTTGCATCTTGTGTGTTGACAGTTTTCTCATCTGTAAATGCTGCAGTGCACATTAACCTAGATGGGTTCCTGTTGTATTACACTGAAAGGACTTTATCTTTCTTCTTGACATCCTGCTGGTTAATGAACAATAGGTTGTGGATATGTGAGATTATAACAGTTCTGTCTGCATTCCGTAGGAGTATTCCAGTTTTTCTTTCTTTCTCCTTTGGACTTGTGAAAGGCTATAAAGTTTGTTTGTTGGTTGGTTGGTTTTGATTTAAACATGTCTACTGGAGGAAGAAACCACTGATATGGACCACCTTGGGGAAGAAAAATAAAAGGTTCGGTTTTTTGTTGGTTTGTTGTTTTTTTTTTAGATTTAAAGAATTCTAAGAATTAGTATTAAGATTTTCCCAAAAAAAACATTACTGAGAGTATTACTGAGAAGAAACAATGTGACAGAACTTTGTATTCATGACTCTAATTTAAACCTGATATTTGGAGCTCCAAAAGAACAAAAGTATCATTTGTCAGTATTTTGTCAAGATCCAGAATTACAAGGGATATCAATCCTAATGTTTCAGGGCATGAACTGATTTCCTGCTAGAATTATGATGATATTCTGCAAAGTGACTTAGAGCAACTGGCTCAATAAGCAATTTTTTGTTCTGTAAAGTAGCTTTTATTTTGAACTTTCATTTCTACAAGCATTGTGTGTTTATGCTTTAATGGTGAAAGATCTGTCTTTTTTTGAGGAAAAGGTTGACAAGACTGTTGCTCTGTGTGAGTTATATTCAGAGTGCAGTGGGAAGATGTCTCCAACTCTGGCCTTTCGAAATGAGGATGTATGGGGTTGTTTCAGTTTAGACTATTTGAATGAAGTTCCTACCCAAAATGCTTCTGTTGGGGAGTGAATGCAGTGTGGGTGACACCTTCTTTATTAAAGATGTCTAGAGACACAGTCATTAGTGACCTTCCCAAAAATCCTGTTAGAAATTCAAGTGAGTGGTGTGTTCATTAGCTAGATAAATCTCTAGTGATTTAATCCAGAAATGACTGCTGCAATCCAGTGGCAGATCAGAAGCTAAACGAGGAAAGAGGAGCACTGCAGAAAGGGGATGGTTGGATCTCAGCCCTGCTGGTTGCCATGGCTGTGGTCATTGACTTAGCCAGAGGGATGGCAGTGATGGAAAACGTTAGCACCCTAAAGTGAAAAGAGATGGGGAGTCTATAGTAGCTGAAAGGCTTTGAGTGGAAAGGGAGTAATATCTCAGCTATAATGAGAAAGGAGAGGAGCTGCTAAAAGACTGTGTGGTCTCATTTGTGTGGAAAAGCCACTGCAGGAAAATGCCCAGGCATACCACAAAAGCTCCAGCCTATCTGTGTATAGAGATACACACAGACAGACAGACACACACATATCTTTGTAAAGGTCTTACCCCTGTAAGCTTGAATAATTTCATTGGAAAGGAGGCTAGTTCATAAACAACATTTATTTCATAGTGTTCATTTCAGTGTGCATGTGTACAGTTTATACAAAGTGGCATCTCTAGGCATCTCTGGCTCCCAACAGGAAGAGAAAGCAGTGTTAGGTCTTCTCTGCATGACTCATCTTTCTTTTTTAGTGCATTTAAACAACCTCTGCAACTCTTTTCCTGCCCCACTGGGGAAGAATTCTCTTCTTTCCCAGCCACTAAACTTAATAGTTAAGAAATGCAGAGTGAATATGCTTAGTTGCATTAAGGAGTGACATGTTGCCAGTCTGTGGCTTTGGCGAGTAAGCAATAATGTAATAAAGTTAGTACATTAACTGAGTTAAAACAGTGTACTATAAGCCATATGTCCTTCAGCTTTGCTTATAATTTAGTTTTGGTTTCTGAATGAGTTGTGCAGTGTTGTTTTCAAGTTTCAAGTTTAACATTTTCTCTTTCTTGAAGTGCTGATGGAAAAAATCAGGCTACTACAGGGAGGTTTGCTTTTAATTGTGAATTTATACAATGGTATGGGGTCATAAAGGGGATTATGAAGCAACAGAGGATCTGCTAGTTTGACAGTTAGTTGCTGGTGACTTCTGATGTGATTCCATTAAGCTCACTGGAAACACAGAGTTGCTTGTGCCTTAGTGAAGAGACCCTTACTGTGAATTCATTCTAATATTCTACGTATTTTAGCAACATTGTGACTTTTAGTTAGATTCAGTTTTGTTGTTGAATATTTAAGAACCTAGTTCCCCAGCAGACACACTTGATAAACGTTTTTCAGTCAGAGCTGTGTGTACAAACATATCTACTTGGATTGAACTTCAGCAGGGACAGGAAGCAGGGGTTTAACTTCTTTTAGTTCTTTCTGTAAGCCCGTGGTTGATTGGAAACTTCTTTGTAGGGATATGTAATTAACTTTCTGAAGTAGATGGTAAATATAAATGGGAACATTTTTAGTTTATTTTCTGGAACTATGGCTGTGTGTTCTTTATGGTTTTATTGCATTAAAATAGTCTTTTGAAATATGTAGGTTTAAATCATATAAAAGAAAGTCATGGTCCCTTTGTATTGCCTTTGCCAGTGTGAAGCATTCTCCAAAGTCTGAAAAATTTGTTGGGAAGGACTCTTACTGGTTTCAGAAATGGAGAATGCTCTTGTCATGCTGGGCTTTTCCAGCTTGCTGTTCTGCTCCAGTAGTTTGTTCTGAGTATATGAATAGTATTCACAGGCTTGGATTGTCTCAAGTTCAAGTGCGTTACAAGCTACTTATTCAGTTACTTTATTGTCAGGAGGTCAAAATCCCAAATCACAAATGAAAACACTGCAGGCTTCATACCTGGGGCAAACCCTTGAACTGCATTCCTAAAACTCTCTGCTGCAGAAAAATGGTAAGGACTTTGTTAAAGAAAAAAAATAAAAATGAAAGTACTTGGTACATTAAACATTGCCCTTTATTCTTTCTGCTGACCAGCAGATAGCTAGACTGAGCTCCAGGGTTCATCTGTGCATAGTCATTCCCCTTTAGAGCATCTTAGTGAGAGCACCGATAAGTCCTTGCTATTGCAGTGTTGTTAACTTTGTTCACTCTTGTTTAATTTGTTGTGTAAAGTTATATTTTAAGCCTGACATTGAGCTAATAAAGGTATGAATATAAAGTCCTAATGCTGCATAGTAATAGGCACTAACAGAAATATGCAACTCCAAAGAAAAAAAAAACAACACGTTGCCTGATGGGTGGTATAAGCTGACCTATTTAACTGTTCTGTCAGATAATGGATTTGGAATCAAAGACAAATTACCATCTAGGACAACCGTCAAAACATTCTATGGGTGAAATTCTCTGTGAAATTGAGGCTTTTCAGGACTATGGCCTTAATCTTAGAATCATAGAATAGTTAGGGTTGGAAAGGACCTTAAGATCAAGTTCCAACGTCTGTGCCATGGGCAGGGACACCTCCCACTAAACCATGTCACTCAAGACTCTGTCCAACCCAGTCTTGAGCACTGCCAGGGATGGAGCATTCACAGCTCCTCTGGGCAACGCATTCCAGTGCCTCACCACCCTCACAGTAAAGAACTTCTTCCTTATATCCAATCTAAACTTCCCCTGTTTTAAGTTT